>JAFEMH010000698.1:0-280000 GCA_022495995.1 Adenophora triphylla var. japonica
GAAAGAGATAGCGACATAAACTTTAGTATTCAAGATCTAGCACCCTCTATCTCCGTTCGAAAGAGATAGCGACGTAAGCTTTAGTATTCATCTTTAGCTCCCTCTATCTCTGTTCGACAGAGATAGCGACGTAAGCTTTAATATTCAGCTCTAGCCCCCTCTATCTCTGTTCGAAAGAGATAGTGACGTAAGCTTTAGTATTCAACTTTAGCTCCCTCTATCTCTGTTCGAAAGAGATATCGATGTATGCTTTAGTATTCAGCTTTAGCTCCTACATCTCAGTTTGTTCGAAAGAGATAGCGACGTAAGCTTTAGTATTCAGATCTAGCTCCCTCTATCTCCGTTCGAAAGAGATAGCGATATTAGCTTTAGTATTCAACTTAAGCTCCCTCTATCTCTGTTCGAAAGAGATAGCGACGTAAGCTTTAGTATTCACCTCTAGCTCCCTCTATCTTCGTTCGAAAGAGATAGCGACGTAAGGTTTAGTATTCATCTTTAGCTCCATCTATCTCTGTTTGAAAGAAATAGCGACGTAAGCTTTAGTATTCACCTTTAGCTCCCTCTATGTCTGTTCGAAAGAGATAGCGACGTAAGATTTAGTATTCAGCTCTAGCTCCCTCTATCTCTGTTCGAAAGAGATGGCGACATAAGCTTTAGTATTTAACTTTAGCTCCCTCTATCTTTGTTCGAAGGAGATAGCGACGTAAGCTTTAGTATTCACCTCTGGCTCCCTCTATCTTCGTTCGAGAGAGATAGCGACGTAAGGTTTAGTATTCATCTTTAGCTCCCTCTATCTCTACGTTTGAAAGAGATAGCGGCGTAAGCTTTAGTATTCACCTTTAGCTCCCTCTATGTCTGTTCGAAAGAGATATCAATGTATGCTTTAGTATTCAGCTCTAGTTCCCTCTATCTCCGTTCGAAAGAGATAGCGACGTAAGCTTTAGTATTCAACTTTAGCTCCCTCTATCTACATTCGAAAGAGATAGCGATGTAAGCTTTAGTATTCAGATCTAGCTCCCTCTATCTCCGTTCGAAGAGATAAGCGATGTAAGCTTTAGTATTCAACTTTAGCTCCCTCTATCTGCATTCGAAAGAGATAGCGACGTAAGCTTTAGTATTCACCTCTAGCTCCCTCTATCTTCGTTCGAAAGAGATAGCGACGTAAGGTTTAGTATTCATCTTTAGCTCCCTATCTCTGTTTGAAAGAGATAGTGACGTAAACTTTAGTATTCAACTTTAGCTCCCTCTATCTCTGTTCGAAAGAGATATCGATGTATGCTTTAGTATTCGGCTCTAGTTCCCTCTATCTCCGTTCGAAAAGAGATAGCGACGTAAGCTTTAGTATTCAACTTTAGCTCCTCTATCTCTGTTCGAAAGAGATAGCGACGTAAGCTTTAGTATTTAGATCTAGCTCCCTCTATCTCCGTTCGAAAGAGATAGCGATGTAAGCTTTAGTATTCAACTTTAGTTCCTCTATCTCTGTTCGAAAGAGATAGCGACGTAAGCTTTAGTATTCACCTCTAGCTCCCTCTATCTTCGATCGAAAGAGATAGCGACGTAAGGTTTAGTATTCATCTTTAGCTCCTCTATCTCTTGTTTGAAAGAGATAGCGACGTAAGCTTTAGTATTCACCTTTAGCTCCCTCTATGTACATTCGAAAGAGATAGCGACGTAAGATTTAGTATTCGGCTCTAGCTCCCTCTATCTGCATTCGAAAGAGATAGCGACGTAAGATTTAGTATTTAACTTTAGCTCCCTCTATCTCTGTTTAAAAGAGATAGCGACGTAAGCTTTAGTATACACCTCTAGCTCCCTCTATTTCGTTCGAAAGAAATAGCGACGTAAGCTTTAGTATTCATCTTTAGCTCCCTCTATATCTGTTTGAAAGAGATAGCGACGTAAGCTTTAGTATTCACCTTTAGCTCCCTCAATCTCTGTTCGAAAGAGATAGCGACGTAAGATTTAGTATTCAGCTCTAGCTCCCTCTATATCTGTTCGAAAGAGATAACGACGTATGCTTTAGTATTCAACTTTAGCTCCCTCTATCTCTGTTCGAAAGAGATAGCGATGTAAGCTTTACTATTCAGCTTTAGCTCCCTTTATCTCTGTTCGAAAGAGATTGCGACGTAAGCTTTAAATTCAACTTTAGCTCCCTCTATCTCTGTTCGAAAGAGATAGCAATGTAAGCTTTAGTATTCAACTTTAGCTCCCTCTATCTCTGTTCGAAAGAGATAGAGACGTAAGATTTAGTATTCAGCTCTAGCTCCCTCTATCTCCGTTCGAAAGAGATACCGATGTAAGCTTTAGTATTTTACTTTAGCTCCCTCTATCTCTGTTTGAAAGAGATAGCAACATAAGCTTTAGTATTCACCTCTAGCTCCCTCTATCTTCGTTCGAAAGAGATAGCGACGTAAGGTTTAGTATTCATCTTTAGCTCCCTCTATCTCTGTTTGAAAGAGATAGCGACGTAAGCTTTAGTATTCACCTTTAGCTCCCTATATGTCTGTTCGAAAGAGATATCGATGTATGCTTTAGTATTCAGCTCTAGTTCCCTCTATCTCCATTCGAAAGAGATAGCGACGTAAGCTTTAGTATTCAACTTTAGCTCCCTCTATCTCTGTTCGAAAGAGATAGCGACGTAAGCTTTAGTATTCAGATCTAGCTCCCTCTATCTCCGTTCGAAAGAGATAGCGATGTAAGCTTTAGTATTCAACTTTAGCTCCCTCTATCTCTGTTCGAAAGAGATAGCGACGTAAGCTTTATTATTCACCTCTAGCTCCCTTTATCTTCGTTCGAAAGAGATAGCGACGTATGGCTTAGTATTCATCTTTAGCTCCCTCTATCTCTGTTTGAAAGAGATAGTGACGTAAGCTTTAGTATTCAACTTTAGCTCCCTCTATCTCTGTTCGAAAGAGATATCGATGTATGCTTTAGTATTCAGCTCTAGTTCCCTCTATCTCCGTTCGAAAGAGATAGCGACATAAGCTTTAGTATTCAACTTTAGCTCCCTCTATCTCTGTTCGAAAGAGATAGCGACGTAAGCTTTAGTATTCAGATCTAGTTCCCTCTATCTCCGTTCGAAAGAGATAGCGATGTAAGCTTTAGTATTCAATCTTTAGCTCCCTCTATCTCGGTCGAAAGAGATAGCGACATAAGCTTTAGTATTCACCTCTAGCTCCCTCTATCTTCGATCGAAAGAGATAGCGACGTAAGGTTTTGTATTCATCTTTAGCTCCCTCTATCTCCTTTTGAAAGAGATAGCGACGTAAGCTTTAGTATTCACCTTTAGCTCCCTCTATGTCTGTTCGAAAGAGATAGCGACGTAAGATTTAGTATTCAGCTCTAGCTCCCTCTATCTCCGTTCGAAAGAGATAGCGACGTAAGCTTTAGTATTTAACTTTAGCTCCCTCTATCTCTGTTCGAAAGAGATAGCGACGTAAGCTTTAGTATACACCTCTAGCTCCCTCTATCTTCGTTCGAAAGAAATAGCGACGTAAGCTTTAGTATTCATCTTTAGCTCCCTCTATCTCTGTTTGAAAGAGATAGCGACGTAAGCTTTAGTATTCACCTTTAGCTCCCTCAATCTCTGTTCGAAAGAGATAGCGACATAAGATTTAGTATTCAGCTCTAGCTCCCTCTATATTTGTTCGAAAGAGATAACGACGTATGCTTTAGTATTCAACTTTAGCTCCCTCTATCTCTGTTCGAAAGAGATAGCGATGTAAGCTTTACTATCCAGCTTTAGCTCCCTTTATCTCTGTTCGAAAGAGATTGCGACGTAAGCTTTAAATTCAACTTTAGCTCCCTCTATCTCTGTTCGAAAGAGATAGTAATGTAAGCTTTAGTATTAGACTTTAGCTCCCTCTATCTATGTTCGAAAGAGATAGCGACGTAAGCTTTAGTATTCAGCTCTAGCTCCCTCTTTCTCTTTTCGAAATAGATAGCGACATAAGCTTTAGTATTCAGCTCTAGCTCCATCTATCTCTCTTCGAAAGAGATAGCGACGTAAGCTTTAGTATTCAACTTTAGCGCCCTCTATATCTGTTCGAAAGAGATAGTGACGTAAGCTTTAGTATTCACCTCTAGCTCCCTCTATCTCTGTTCGAAAAAGATAGCGACGTAAGCTTTAGTATTCACCTCTAGCTCCCTCTATCTTCGTTCGAAAGATATAGCGACGTAAGGTTTAGTATTCAGCTTTAGCTCCCTCTATCTCTGTTTGAAAGAGATAGCGACATAAGCTTTAGTATTCAGCTCTAGCTCCATCTATCTCTCTTCGAAAGAGATAGAGACGTAAGCTTTAGTATTCAACTTTAGCGCCCTCTATCTCTGTTCGAAAGAGATAGTGATGTAAGCTTTAGTATTCACCTCTAGCTCCCTCTATCTCTGTTCGAAAGAGATAGCGACGTAAGCTTTAGTATTTCGCTCTAGCTCTCTCTATCTCTGTTCGAAAGAGATAGCGACGTAAGCTTTAGTATTCAACTTTAGCTCCCTCTATCTCTGTTCGAAAGAGATAGTGGCGTAAGCTTTAATATTCAGCTCAAGCTCCCTCTATCTCTATTCGAAAGAGATAGCGATATAAGCTTTAGCATTCAGCTCTAGCTCCCTCTATCTCTGTTCAAAAGAGATAGCGACGTAAGCTTTAGTATTTAGCTCTAGCTCCCTCTTTCTCTTTTCGAAAGAGATAGCGACGTAAGCTTTAGTATTCAGCTCTAGCTCCATCTATCTCTCTTCGAAAGAGATAGCGACGTAAGCTTTAGCATTCAACTTTAGCTCCCTCTATATCTGTTCGAAAGAGTAGCGACGTAAGCTTTAGTATTCAACTTTATCTCCCTCTAACTCTGTTCAAAAGAGATATCAATGTATTCTTTAGTATTCAGCTCTAGCTCCCTCTATCTCCGTTCGAAAGAGATAGCGACGTAAGCTTTAGTATTCAACTTTTGCTCCCTCTATCTCTGTTTGAAAGGGATAGCGACGTAAGCTTTAGTATTCAGATCTAGCACCCTCTATCTCCGTTCGAAAGAGATAGCGACGTAAGCTTTAGTATTCATCTTTAGCTCCCTCTATCTCTGTTCGACAGAGATAGCGACGTAAGCTTTAATATTCAGCTCTAGCCCCCTCTATCTCTGTTCGAAAGAGATAGTGACGTAAGCTTTAGTATTCAGCTCTAGTTCCCTCTATCTCCGTTCGAAAGAGATAGCGACGTAAGCTTTAGTATTCAACTTTAGCTCCCTCTATCTCTGTTCGAAAGAGATAGCGACGTAAGCTTTAGTATTCAGATCTAGCTCCCTCTATCTCCGTTCAAAAGAGATAGCGATGTAAGCTTTAGTATTCAACTTTAGCTCCCTCTATCTCTGTTCGAAAGAGATAGCGACGTAAGCTTTAGTATTCACCTCTAGCTCCCTCTATCTTCGTTCGAAAGAGATAGCGACGTAAGGTTTAGTATTCATCTTTAGCTCCCTCTATCTCTGTTTGAAAGAGATAGCGACGTAAGCTTTAGTATTCACCTTTAGCTCCCTCTATGTCTGTTCGAAAGAGATAGCGACGTAAGATTTAGTATTCAGCTCTAGCTCCCTCTATCTCCGTTCGAAAGAGATAGCGACATAAGCTTTAGTATTTAACTTTAGCTCCCTCTATCTGCTATTCGAAGGAGATAGCGACGTAAGCTTTAGTATTCACCTCTAGCTCCCTCTATCTTCGTTCGAGAGAGATAGCGACGTAAGGTTTAGTATTCATCTTTAGCTCCCTCTATCTCTGTTTGAATGAGATAGCGACGTAAGCTTTAGTATTCACCTTTAGCTCCCTCTATGTACATTCGAAAGAGAGATCAATATATGCTTTAGTATTCGGCTCTAGTTCCCTCTATCTCCGTTCGAAAGAGATAGCGACGTAAGCTTTAGTATTCAACTTTAGCTCCCTCTATCTCTGTTCGAAAGAGATAGCGATGTAAGCTTTAGTATTCAGATCTAGCTCCCTCTATCTCCGTTCGAAAGAGATAGCGATGTAAGCTTTAGTATTCAACTTTAGCTCCCTCTATCTCTGTTCGAAAGAGATAGCGACGTAAGCTTTAGTATTCACCTCTAGCTCCCTCTATCTTCGTTCGAAAGAGATAGCGACGTAAGGTTTAGTATTCATCTTTAGCTCCCTCTATCTCTGTTTGAAAGAGATAGTGACGTAAGCTTTAGTATTCAACTTTAGCTCCCTCTATCTCTGTTCGAAAGAGATATCGATGTATGCTTTAGTATTCAGCTCTAGTTCCCTCTATCTCCGTTCGAAAGAGATAGCGACGTAAGCTTTAGTATTCAACTTTAGCTCCCTCTATCTGCTTCGAAAGAGATAGCGACGTAAGCTTTAGTATTCACCTCTAGCTCCCTCTATCTCCGTTCGAAAGAGATAGCGATGTAAGCTTTAGTATTCAACTTTAGTTCCCTCTATCTCTGTTCGAAAGAGATAGCGACGTAAGCTTTAGTATTCACCTCTAGCTCCCTCTATCTTCGATCGAAAGAGATAGCGACGTAAGGTTTAGTATTCATCTTTAGCTCCCTCTATCTCTGTCAAAAAGAGATAGCGACGTAAGCTTTAGTATTCAGCTTTAGCTCTGTCTATCTCTGTCAAAAAGAGATAGTGAAGTAAGATTTAGTATACGACTTTAGCTACCTCTACCTCTGTTCGAAAGAGATAGCGATGTAAGCTTTAATATTTAACTTAGCTACCTCTATCTCTGTTCAAAAGAGATAGCGACGTAAGCTTTAGTATTCTCCTCTAGCTCCCTCTATCTTCGTTCAAAAGAGATAGTGACGTAAGCTTTAGTATTCATCTTTAGCTCCCTCTATCTCTGTTTGAAAGAGATAGCGACGTAAGCTTTAGTATTCACCTTTAGCTCCCTCAATCTCTGTTCGAAAGAGATAGCGACGTAAGATTTAGTATTCAGCTCTAGCTCCCTCTATATCTGTTCGAAAGAGATAACGACGTATACTTTAGTATTCAACTTTAGCTCCCTCTATCTCTGTTCGAAAGAGATAGCGATGTAAGCTTTACTATTCAGCTTTAGCTCCCTTTATCTCTGTTCGAAAGAGATTGCGACGTAAGCTTTAAATTCAACTTTAGCTCCCTCTATCTCTGTTCGAAAGAGATAGCAATGTAAGCTTTAGTATTCAACTTTAGCTCCCTCTATCTATGTTCGAAAGAGATAGCGACGTAAGCTTTAGTATTCAGCTCTAGCTCCCTCTTTCTCTTTTCAAAATAGATAGCGACATAAGCTTTAGTATTCAGCTCTAGCTCCATCTATCTCTCTTCGAAAGAGATAGCGACGTAAGCTTTAGTATTCAACTTTAGCGCCCTCAATCTCTGTTCGAAAGAGATAGTGACGTAAGCTTTAGTATTCACCTCTAGCTCCCTCTATCTGCGTTCGAAAAGATAGCGACGTAAGCTTTAGTATTCACCTCTAGCTCCCTCTATCTTCGTTCGAAAGAGATAGCGACGTAAGGTTTAGTATTCATCTTTAGCTCCCTCCATCTCTGTTTGAAAGAGATAGCGACATAAGCTTTAGTATTCAGCTCTAGCTCCATCTATCTCTCTTCGAAAGAGATAGTGACGTAAGCTTTAGTATTCAACTTTAGCGCCCTCTATCTCTGTTCGAAAGAGATAGTGACGTAAGCTTTAGTATTCACCTCTAGCTCCCTCTATCTCTGTTCGAAAGAGATAGCGACGTAAGCTTTAGTATTTCGCTCTAGCTCTCTCTATCTCTGTTCGAAAGAGATAGCGACGTAAGCTTTAGTATACAACTTTCGCTCCCTCTATCTCTGTTCGAAAGAGATAGAGGCGTAAGCTTTAGTATTCAGCTCAAGCTCCCTCTATCTCTATTCGAAAGAGATAGCGATGTAAGCTTTAGTATTCAGCTCTAGCTCCCTCTATCTCTGTTCAAAAGAGATAGCGACGTAAGCTTTAGTATTCAGCTCTAGCTCCCTCTTTCTCTTTTCGAAAGAGATAGCGACGTAAGCTTTAGTATTCAGCTCTAGCTCAATCTATCTCTCTTCGAAAGAGATAGCGACGTAAGCTTTACTATTCAGCTTTAGCTCCCTTTATCTCTGTTCGAAAGAGATTGCGACGTAAGCTTTAGTATTCAACTTTAGCTCCCTCTATCTCTGTTCGAAAGAGATAGCGACGTAAGCTTTAGTATTCACCTCTAGCTCCCTCTATCTTCGTTCGAAAGAGATAGCGACGTAAGGTTTAGTATTCATCTTTAGCTTCCTCTATCTCTATTTGAAAGAGATAGCGACGTAAGCTTTAGTATTCACCTTTAGCTCCCTCTATCTCTGTTCGAAAGAGATAGCGACGTAAGATTTAGTATTCAGCTCTAGCTCCCTCTATCTCCGTTCGAAAGAGATAGCGATGTAAGCTTTAGTATTTAACTTTAGCTCCCTCTATCTCTGTTCAAAAGAGATAGCGACGTAAGCTTTAGTATACACCTCTAGCTCCCTCTATCTTCGTTCGAAAGAAATAGCGACGTAAGCTTTAGTATTCATCTTTAGCTCCCTCTATATCTGTTTGAAAGAGATAGCGACGTAAGCTTTAGTATTCACCTTTAGCTCCCTCAATCTCTGTTCGAAAGAGATAGCGACGTAAGATTTAGTATTCAGCTCTAGCTCCCTCTATATCTGTTCGAAAGAGATAACGACGTATACTTTAGTATTCAACTTTAGCTCCCTCTATCTCTGTTCGAAAGAGATAGCGATGTAAGCTTTACTATTCAGCTTTAGCTCCCTTTATCTCTGTTCGAAAGAGATTGCGACGTAAGCTTTAAATTCAACTTTAGCTCCCTCTATCTCTGTTCGAAAGAGATAGCAATGTAAGCTTTAGTATTCAACTTTAGCTCCCTCTATCTATGTTCGAAAGAGATAGCGACGTAAGCTTTAGTATTCAGCTCTAGCTCCCTCTTTCTCTTTTCGAAATAGATAGCGACATAAGCTTTAGTATTCAGCTCTAGCTCCATCTATCTCTCTTCGAAAGAGATAGCGACGTAAGCTTTAGTATTCAACTTTAGCGCCCTCAATCTCTGTTCGAAAGAGATAGTGACGTAAGCTTTAGTATTCACCTCTAGCTCCCTCTATCTCTGTTCGAAAAAGATAGCGACGTAAGCTTTAGTATTCACCTCTAGCTCCCTCTATCTTCGTTCGAAAGAGATAGCGACGTAAGGTTTAGTATTCATCTTTAGCTCCCTCCATCTCTGTTTGAAAGAGATAGCGACATAAGCTTTAGTATTCAGCTCTAGCTCCATCTATCTCTCTTCGAAAGAGATAGTGACGTAAGCTTTAGTATTCAACTTTAGCGCCCTCTATCTCTGTTCGAAAGAGATAGTGACGTAAGCTTTAGTATTCACCTCTAGCTCCCTCTATCTCTGTTCGAAAGAGATAGCGACGTAAGCTTTAGTATTTCGCTCTAGCTCTCTCTATCTCTGTTCGAAAGAGATAGCGACGTAAGCTTTAGTATACAACTTTCGCTCCCTCTATCTCTGTTCGAAAGAGATAGAGGCGTAAGCTTTAGTATTCAGCTCAAGCTCCCTCTATCTCTATTCGAAAGAGATAGCGATGTAAGCTTTAGTATTCAGCTCTAGCTCCCTCTATCTCTGTTCAAAAGAGATAGCGACGTAAGCTTTAGTATTCAGCTCTAGCTCCCTCTTTCTCTTTTCGAAAGAGATAGCGACGTAAGCTTTAGTATTCAGCTCTAGCTCAATCTATCTCTCTTCGAAAGAGATAGCGACGTAAGCTTTACTATTCAGCTTTAGCTCCCTTTATCTCTGTTCGAAAGAGATTGCGACGTAAGCTTTAGTATTCAACTTTAGCTCCCTCTATCTCTGTTCGAAAGAGATAGCGACGTAAGCTTTAGTATTCACCTCTAGCTCCCTCTATCTTCGTTCGAAAGAGATAGCGACGTAAGGTTTAGTATTCATCTTTAGCTTCCTCTATCTCTATTTGAAAGAGATAGCGACGTAAGCTTTAGTATTCACCTTTAGCTCCCTCTATCTCTGTTCGAAAGAGATAGCGACGTAAGATTTAGTATTCAGCTCTAGCTCCCTCTATCTCCGTTCGAAAGAGATAGCGACGTAAGCTTTAGTATTTAACTTTAGCTCCCTCTATCTCTGTTCGGAAGAGATAGCGACGTAAGCTTTAGTATTCATCTTTAGCTCCCTCTATCTCTGTTTGAAAGAGATAGCGACGTAAGCTTTAGTATTCACCTTTAGCTCCCTCAATCTCTGTTCGAAAGAGATAGCGACGTAAGATTTAGTATTCAGCTCTAGCTTCCTCTATATCTGTTCGAAAGAGATAGCGACGTATGCTTGAGTATTCAGCTTTAGCTCCCTCTATCTCTGTTCGAAAGAGATAGCGATGTAAGCTTTACGATTCACCTTTAGCTCCCTTTATCTCTGTTCGAAAGAGATATCGATGTATGCTTTAGTATTCAGCTCTAGCTCCCTCTATATCTATTCGAAAGAGATAGCGACGTATGCTTTAGTATTCAGCTTTAGCTCCCTCTATCTCTGTTCGAAAGAGATAGCGATGTAAGCTTTACTATTCAACTTTAGCTTCCTTTATCGCTATTCGAAAGAGATTGCGACGTAAGCTTTAAATTCAACATTAGCTCCCTCTATCTCTGTTCGAAAGAGATAGCAATGTAAGCTTTAGTATTCAACTTTAGCTCCCTCTATCTATCTTCGAAAGAGATAGCGACGTAAGCTTTAGTATTCAGCTCTAGCTCCCTCTTTCTCTTTTCGAAAGAGATAGCGACATAAGCTTTAGTATTCAACTCTAGCTCCATCTATCTCTCTTCGAAAGAGATAGCGACGTAAGCTTTAGTATTCAACTTTAGCGCCCTCTATCTCTGTTCGAAAGAGATAGTGACGTAAGCTTTAGTATTCACCTCTAGCTCCCTCTATCTCTGTTCGAAAGAGATAGCGACGTATGCTTTAGTATTCACCTCTAGCTCCCTCTATCTTCGTTCGAAAGAGATAGCGACGTAAGGTTTAGTATTCATCTTTAGCTCCCTCTATCTCTGTTTGAAAGAGATAGCGACATAAGCTATAGTATTCAGCTCTAGCTCCATCTATCTCTCTTCGAAAGAGATAGCGACGTAAGCTTTAGTATTCAACTTTAGCGCCCTCTATCTCTGTTCGAAAGAGATAGTGACGTAAGCTTTAGTATTCATCTCTAGCTCCCTCTATCTCTGTTCGAAAGAGATAGCGACGTAAGCTTTAGTATTTCGCTCTAGCTCTCTCTATCTCTGTTCGAAAGAGATAGCGACGTAAGCTTTAGTATACAACTTTAGCTCCCTCTATCTCTGTTCGAAAGAGATAGTGGCGTAAGCTTTAGTATTCAGCTCTATCTCCCTCTATCTCTGTTCGAAAGAGATAGCGATGTAAGCTTTAGTATTCAGCTCTAGCTCCCTCTATCTCTGTTCAAAAGAGATAGCGACGTAAGCTTTAGTATTCAGCTCTAGCTCCCTCTTTCTCTTTTTGAAAGAGATAGCGACGTAAGCTTTAGTATTCAGCTCTAGCTCCATGTATCTCTCTTCGAAAGAGATAACGACGTAAGCTTTAGTATTCAACTTTATCTGTGTTCGAAAGAGATAGCGACGTAAGCTTTAGTATTCAACTTTAGCTCCCTCTATCTCTGTTCGAAAGAGATATCGATGTATGCTTTAGTTTTCAGCTCTAGCTCCCTCTATCTCCGTTCGAAAGAGATAGCGACGTAAGCTTTAGTATTCAAATTTAGCTCCCTCTATCTCTATTCGAAAGAGATAGCGACGTAGGCTTTATTATTCAGATCTAGCTCCCTCTATCTCCGTTCGAAAGAGATAGCGATGTAAGCTTTAGTATTCAACTTTAGCTCCCTCTATCTCTGTTCAAAAGAGATAGCGACGTAAGATTTAGTATTCACCTCTAGCTCCCTCTATCTTCATTCGAAAGAGATAGCGACGTAAGGTTTAGTATTCATCTTTAGCTCCCTCTATCTCTGTTTGAAAGAGATAGCAACGTAAGCTTTAGTATTCACCTTTAGCTCCCTCTATCTCTGTTCGAAAGAGATAGCGACGTAAGATTTAGTATTCAGCTCTAGCTCCCTCTATCTCCGTTCGAAAGAGATAGCGACGTAAGCTTTAGTATTCAACTTTAGCTCCCTCTATCTCTGTTCGAAAGAGATAGCGACATAAGCTTTAGTATTCACCTCTAGCTCCCTCTATCTTCGTTCGAAAGAGATAGCGACGTAAGCTTTAGTATTCATCTTTAGCTCCCTCTATCTCTGTTTGAAAGAGATAGCGACGTAAGCTTTGGTATTCACCTTTAGCTCCCTCAATCTCTGTTCGAAAGAGATAGCGACGTAAGATTTAGTATTCAGCTCTAGCTCCCTCTATATCTGTTCGAAAGAGATAGCGACGTATGCTTTAGTATTCAGCTCTAGCTCCCTCTATCTCTGTTCGAAAGAGATAGCGATGTAAGCTTTACTATTCAGCTTTAGCTCCCTTTATCTCTGTTCGAAAGAGATATCGATTTATGCTTTAGTATTCAGCTCTAGCTCCCTCTATATCTGTTCGAAAGAGATAGCAAATTATGTTTTAGTATTCAGCTTTAGCTCCCTCTATCTCTATTCGAAAGAGATAGCGATGTAAGCTTTACTATTCAGCTTTAGCTCCCTATATCTCTGTTCGAAAGAGATTGCGACGTAAGCTTTAAATTCAACTTTAGCTCCCTCTATCTCTGTTCAAAAGAGATAGCAATGTAAGCATTAGTATTCAACTTTAGCTCCCTCTATCTATGTTCAAAAGAGATAGCGACGTAAGCGTTAGTATTCAGCTCTAGCTCCCTCTTTCTCTTTTCGAAAGAGATAGCGACATAAGCTTTAGTATTCAGCTCTAGCTCCATCTATCTCTCTTCGAAAGAGATAGCGACGTAAGCTTTAGTATTCAACTTTAGCGCCCTCTAACTCTGTTCGAAAGAGATAGTGACGTAAGCCTTAGTATTCAGCCCTAGCTCTCTCTATCTCTGTTCGAAAGAGATAGCGACGTAAGCTTTAGTATTCAGCTCTAGCTCTCTCTATCTCTGTTCGAAAGAGATAGCGACGTAAGCTTTAGTATACAACTTTAGCTCCCTCTATCTCTGTTCGAAAGAGATAGCGATGTAAGCTTTAGTATTCAGCTCTAGCTCCCTCTATCTTCGTTCGAAAGAGATAGCGACGTAAGCTTTAGTATTCAGCTCTAGCTCCCTCTATCTCTGTTCAAAAGAGATAGCGACATATGCTTTAGTATTCAGCTCTAGCTCCCTCTTTCTCTTTTCGAAAGAGATAGCGACGTAAGGTTTAGTATTCAACTTTAGCTCCCTCTATCTCTCTTCGACAGAGATAGCGACGTAAGCTTTAATATTCAACTTTAGCTCCCTCTATCTTTGTTCGAAAGAGATAGCGACGTAAGCTTTAGTATTCAACTTTAGCTCCCTCTATCTCTGTTCGAAAGAGATATCGATGTATGCTTTAGTATTCAGCACTAGCTCCCTCTATCTCCGTTCGAAAGAGATAGCGACGTAAGCTTTAGTATTCAACTTTAGCTCCCTCTATCTCTGTTCGAAAGAGATAGCGACGTAAGCTTTAGTATTCAGATCTAGCTCCCTCTATCTCCGTTCGAAAGAGATAGCGACGTAAGCTTTAGTATTCAACTTTAGCTCCCTCTATCTCTGTTCGAAAGAGATAGCGACGTAGGCTTTAGTATTCACCTCTAGCTCCCTCTATCTTCGTTCGAAAGAGATAGCGACGTAAGGTTTAGTATTCATCTTTAGCTCCCTCTATCTCTGTTTGAAAGAGATAGCGACGTAAGCTTTAGTATTCACCTTTAGCTCCCTCTATCTCTGTTCGAAAGAGATAGCGACGTAAGATTTAGTATTCAGCTCTAGCTCCCTCTATCTCCGTTCGAAAGAGATAGCGACGTAAGCTTTAGTATTTAACTTTAGCTCCCTCTATCTCTGTTCGAAAGAGATAGCGATGTAAGCTTTAGTATTCACCTTTAGCTCCCTCAATCTCTGTTCGAAAGAGATAGCGACGTAAGCTTTAGTATTCATCTTTAGCTCCCTCTATCTCTGTTTGAAAGAGATAGCGATGTAAGCTTTAGTATTCACCTTTAGCTCCCTCAATCTCTGTTCGAAAGAGATAGCGACGTAAGATTTAGTATTCAACTCTATCTCCCTCTATATCTGTTCGAAAGAGATAGCGACGTATGCTTTAGTATTCAGATTTAGCTTTCTCTATCTCTGTTCGAAAGAGATAGCGATGTAAGCTTTACTATTCAGATTTAACTCCCTTTATCTCTGTTCGAAAGAGATTGCGACGTAAGCTTTAAATTCAACTTTAGCTCCCTCTATCTCTGTTTGAAAGAGATAGCAATGTAAGCTTTAGTATTCAACTTTAGCTCCCTCTATCTATGTTCGAAAGAGATAGCGACGTAAGCTTTAGTATTCTGCTCTATCTCCCTCTTTCTCTTTTCGAAAGAGATAGCGACATAAGCTTTAGTATTCAGCTCTAGCTCCATCTATCTCTCTTCGAAAGAGATAGCGACGTAAGCTTTAGTATTCAACTTTAGCGCCCTCTATCTCTGTTCGAAAGAGATAGTGACATAAGCTTTAGTATTCACCTCTTGCTCCCTCTATCTCTGTTCGAAAGAGATAGCGACGTAAGCTTTAGTATTTTGCTCTAGCTCTCTCTATCTCTGTTCGAAAGAGATAGCGACGTAAGCTTTAGTATACAAATTTAGCTCCCTCTATCTCTGTTCGAAAGAGATAGCAGCGTAAGCTTTAGTATTCAGCTCTAGCTCCCTCTATCTCTGTTCGAAAGAGATAGCGATGTAAGCTTTAGTATTCAGCTCTAGCTCCCTCTATCTCTGTTCAAAAGAGATAGCGACGTAAGCTTTAGTATTCAGCTCTAGCTCCCTCTATCTCTGTTCGAAAGAGATAGCGACGTAAGCTTTAGTATTTCGCTCTAGCTCTCTCTATCTCTGTTCGAAAGAGATAACGACGTAAGCTTTATTATTCAACTTTAGCTCCCTCTATCTCTGTTCGAAAGAGATAGCGACGTAAGCTTTAGTATTCAGATCTAGCTCCCTCTATCTCCGTTCGAAAGAGATAGCGACGTAAGCTTTAGTATTCATCTTTAGCTCCCTCTATCTCTGTTTGAAAGAGATAGCGACGTAAGCTTTGGTATTCACCTTTAGCTCCCTCAATCTCTGTTCGAAAGAGATAGCGACGTAAGATTTAGTATTCAGCTCTAGCTCCCTCTATATCCGTTCGAAAGAGATAGCGACTTATGCTTTAGTATTCAGCTCTAGCTCCCTCTATCTCTGTTCGAAAGAGATAGCGATGTAAGCTTTACTATTCAGCTTTAGCTCCCTTTATCTCTGTTCGAAAGAGATATCGATGTATGCTTTAGTATTCAGCTCTAGCTCCCTCTATATCTGTTCGAAAGAGATAGCAAATTATGCTTTAGTATTCAGCTTTAGCTCCCTATATCTCTGTTCGAAAGAGATTGCGACGTAAGCTTTAAATTCAACTTTAGCTCCCTCTATCTCTGTTCAAAAGAGATAGCAATGTAAGCATTAGTATTCAACTTTAGCTCCCTCTATCTATGTTCGAAAGAGATAGCGACGTAAGCTTTAGTATTCAGCTCTAGCTCCCTCTTTCTCTTTTCGAAAGAGATTGCGACATAAGCTTTAGTATTCAGCTCTAGCTCCATCTATCTCTCTTCGAAAGAGATAGCGACGTAAGCTTTAGTATTCAACTTTAGCGCCCTCTAACTCTGTTTGAAAGAGATAGTGACGTAAGCCTTAGTATTCAGCCCTAGCTCTCTCTATCTCTGTTCGAAAGAGATAGCGACGTAAGCTTTAGTATTCAGCTCTAGCTCCCTCTATCTCTGTTCGAAAGAGATAGCGACGTAAGCTTTAGTATACAACTTTAGCTCCCTCTATCTCTGTTCGAAAGAGATAGCGATGTAAGCTTTAGTATTCAGCTCTAGCTCCCTCTATCTTCGTTCGAAAGAGATAGCGACGTAAGCTTTAGTATTCAGCTCTAGCTCCCTCTATCTCTGTTCAAAAGAGATAGCGACTTATGCTTTAGTATTCAGCTCTAGCTCCCTCTTTCTCTTTTCGAAAGAGATAGCGACGTAAGGTTTAGTATTCAACTTTAGCTCCCTCTATCTCTCTTCGACAGAGATAGCGACGTAAGCTTTAATATTCAACTTTAGCTCCCTCTATCTTTGTTCGAAAGAGATAGCGACGTAAGCTTTAGTATTCAACTTTAGCTCCCTCTATCTCTGTTCGAAAGAGATATCGATGTATGCTTTAGTATTCAGCTCTAGCTCCCTCTATCTCCGTTCGAAAGAGATAGCGACGTAAGCTTTAGTATTCAACTTTAGCTCCCTTTATCTCTGTTCGAAAGAGATAGCGACGTAAGCTTTAGTATTCAGATCTAGCTCCCTCTATCTCCGTTCGAAAGAGATAGCGACGTAAGCTTTAGTATTCAACTTTAGCTCCCTCTATCTCTGTTCGAAAGAGATAGCGACGTAGGCTTTAATATTCACCTCTAGCTCCCTCTATCTTCGTTCGAAAGAGATAGCGACATAAGGTTTAGTATTCATCTTTAGCTCCCTCTATCTCTGTTTGAAAGAGATAGCGACGTAATCTTTAGTATTCACCTTTAGCTCCCTCTATCTCTGTTCGAAAGAGATAGCGACGTAAGATTTAGTATTCAGCTCTAGCTCCCTCTATCTCCGTTCGAAAGAGATAGCGACGTAAGCTTTAGTATTTAACTTTAGCTCCCTCTATCTCTGTTCGAAAGAGATAGCGATGTAAGCTTTAGTATTCACCTTTAGCTCCCTCAATCTCTGTTCGAAAGAGATAGCGACGTAAGCTTTAGTATTCATCTTTAGCTCCCTCTATCTCTGTTTGAAAGAGATAGCGACGTAAGCTTTAGTATTCACCTTTAGCTCCCTCAATCTCTGTTTGAAAGCGATAGCGACGTAAGATTTAGTATTCAACTCTAGCTCCCTCTATATCTGTTCGAAAGAGATAGCGACGTATGCTTTAGTATTCAGCTTTAGCTTTCTCTATCTCTGTTCGAAAGAGATAGCGATGTAAGCTTTACTATTCAGATTTAACTCCCTTTATCTCTGTTCGAAAGAGATTGCGACGTAAGCTTTAAATTCAACTTTAGCTCCCTCTATCTCTGTTCGAAAGAGATAGCAATGTAAGCTTTAGTATTCAACATTAGCTCCCTCTATCTATGTTCGAAAGAGATAGGGACGTAAGCTTTAGTATTCTGCTCTAGCTCCCTCTTTCTCTTTTCGAAAGAGATAGCGACATAAGCTTTAGTATTCAGCTCTAACTCCATCTATCTCTCTTCGAAAGAGATAGCGACGTAAGCTTTAATATTCAACTTTAGCGCCCTCTATCTCTGTTCGAAAGAGATAGTGACATAAGCTTTAGTATTCACCTCTTGCTCCCTCTATCTCTGTTCGAAAGAGATAGCGACGTAAGCTTTAGTATTTCGCTCTAGCTCTCTCTATCTCTGTTCGAAAGAGATAGCGACGTAAGCTTTAGTATACAAATTTAGCTCCCTCTATCTCTGTTCGAAAGAGATAGCGACGTAAGCTTTAGTATTCGCCTCTAGCTCCTTCTATCTCTGTTCGAAAGAGATAGCAACGTAAGATTTAGTATTCAGCTCTAGCTCCCTCTATCTCTGTTCAAAAGAGATAGCGACGTAAGCTTTAGTATTCAGCTCTAGCTCCCTCTATCTCTGTTCGAAAGAGATAGCGACGTAAGCTTTAGTATTTCGCTCTAGCTCTCTCTATCTCTGTTCGAAAGAGATAACGACGTAAGCTTTATTATTCAACTTTAGCTCCCTCTATCTCTGTTCGAAAGAGATAGCGACGTAAGCTTTAGTATTCAGATCTAGCTCCCTCTATCTCCGTTCGAAAGAGATAGCGACGTAAGCTTTAGTATTCAACTTTAGCTCCCTCTATCTCTGTTCGAAAGAGATAGCGACGTAGGCTTTAGTATTCACCTCTAGCTCCCTCTATCTTCGTTCGAAAGAGATAGCGACGTAAGGTTTAGTATTCATCCTTAGCTCCCTCTATCTCTGTTTGAAAGAGATAGCTACGTAAGCTTTAGTATTCACCTTTAGCTCCCTCTATCTCTGTTCGAAAGAGATAGCGACCTAAGATTTAGTATTCAGCTCTAGCTCCCTCTATCTCCGTTCGAAAGAGATAGCGACGTAAGCTTTAGTATTTAACTTTAGCTCCCTCTATCTCTGTTCGAAAGAGATAGCGATGTAAGCTTTAGTATTCACCTTTAGCTCCCTCAATCTCTGTTCGAAAGAGATAGCGACGTAAGCTTTAGTATTCATCTTTAGCTCCCTCTATCTCTGTTTGAAAGAGATAGCGGCGTAAGCTTTAGTATTCACCTTTAGCTCCCTCAATATCTGTTTGAAAGAGATAGCGACGTAAGATTTAGTATTCAACTCTAGCTCCCTCTATATCTGTTCGAAAGAGATAGCGACGTATGCTTTAGTATTCAGCTTTAGCTTTCTCTATCTCTGTTCGAAAGAGATAGCGATGTATGCTCTACTATTCAGATTTAACTCCCTTTATCTCTGTTCGAAAGAGATTGCGACGTAAGCTTTAAATTCAACTTTAGCTCCCTCTATCTCTGTTCGAAAGAGATAGCAATGTAAGCTTTAGTATTCAACTTTAGCTCCCTCTATCTATGTTCGAAAGAGATAGCGACGTAAGCTTTAGTATTCTGCTCTAGCTCCCTCTTTCTCTTTTCGAAAGAGATAGCGACATAAGCTTTAGTATTCAGCTCTAGCTCCATCTATCTCTCTTCGAAAGAGATAGCGACGTAAGCTTTAGTATTCAACTTTAGCGCCCTCTATCTCTGTTCGAAAGAGATAGTGACATAAGCTTTAGTATTCACCTCTTGCTCCCTCTATCTCTGTTCGAAAGAGATAGCGACGTAAGCTTTAGTATTTCGCTCTAGCTCTCTCTATCTCTGTTCGAAAGAGATAGCGACGTAAGCTTTAGTATAAAAATTTAGCTCCCTCTATCTCTGTTCGAAAGAGATAGCAGCGTAAGCTTTAGTATTCAGCACTAGCTCCCTCTATCTCTGTTCGAAAGAGATAGCGATGTAAGCTTTAGTATTCAGCTCTAGCTCCCTCTATATATGTTCAAAAGAGATAGCGACGTAAGCTTTAGTATTCAGCTCTAGCTCCCTCTATCTCTATTCAAAAGAGATAGCGACGTAAGCTTTAGTATTTCGCTCTAGCTCTCTCTATCTTTGTTCGAAAGAGATAACGATGTAAGCTTTAGTATTCAACTTTAGCTCCCTCTATCTCTGTTCGAAAGAGATAGCGACGTAAGCTTTAGTATTCACCTCTAGCTCCCTCTATCTCTGTTCGAAAGAGATAGCGACGTAAGCTTTAGTATTTCGCTCTAGCTCTCTCTATCTCTGTTCGAAAGAGATAACGACGTAAGCTTTAGTATTCAACTTTAGCTCCCTCTATCTCTGTTCGAAAGAGATAGCGACGTAAGCTTTAGTATTCAACTTTAGCTCCCTCTATCTCTGTTCGAAAGAGATAGCGGCGTAAGATTTAGTATTCAGCTCTAGCTCCCTCTATCTCTGTTCAAAAGAGATAGCGGCGTAAGCTTTAGTATTCAGCTCTAGCTCCCTCTATCTCTGTTCGAAAGAGATAGCGACGTAAGCTTTAGTATTCAAATTTAGCTCCATCTATCTCTGTTCGAAAGAGATAGCGACGTAAGCTTTAGTATTCGGCTTTAGCTTCCACTATCTATGTTCGAAAGAGATAGTGACGTAAGCTTTAGTATTCGGCTCTAGCTCCCTCTATTTCTGTTCGAAAGAGATAGCGGTGTAAGCTTTATTATTAAGCTCTAGCTACCTCTATCTCTGTTCGGAAGAGATAGCGACGTAAGCCTTATTATTCAACTTTAGCTCCCTCTATCTCTGTTCGAAAGAGATAGCGACGTAAGCTTTAGTATTCACCTCTAGCTCCCTCTATCTTCGTTCGAAAGAGATAGCGACGTAAGCTTTAGTATTCATCTTTAGCTCACTCTATCTCTGTTTGAAAGAGATAGCGACTGAAATTACCCGGATCCGGCTCGCGCGCGGAGCCACGGCTTCTCGCATTTGTCGCTTTTCGGGAAAGTCGCCCGGATCCGAGAGGCAGCGCGTTCGCGCCCCGGCATCTGGCTTATTCCGCTTTAGCGTGTTGGAGGTGTCTCGCCGTTTGTTTTCGCATTTGTAGAGTCGCCACGCCGTTTTTATTAAGCCCAAAACATTGAAAAAGGGCATCAGTTTAGAAATAAACTGTTTTTGTCTGATGAGATTTTTGAGTTCGGAGGTCAGATGACTCCTCGGGAAGAGAATATTAGAATCTTAGAGCTCACCCAAGTCGCCTCGTAAAAACGAGTCTTTCGGATACCCCTAATATTCTTTAACTGTTGTGTGTGTGTGTGCTTTTAAAAATGCATGTTGTATCGGATGTCTACATTGTACACTATGTATTGAAATAATGTAGGAAGGAAGCCTTACCAATGTTGGTTCGTGTCTGTCTTCCGCTGGGGAATAGTGTTCCGGCACGGACCGGGATTGCTTCGGGAGGGGCCGGTTGTCTGCGGACAGAGTTTCGGCGTGAGTTGAGATTGTAGACTGCGTTCGGGCAGAGGTTCGGCGTGCATTGGGATCGCAGGGATTACTCGGGCAGAGTTTTGGCGTGCGTTAGGAAGGCAGGAGTCACTCGGGCAGAGTTTCGGCGTGCGTTCAAGCTACCGGTTTGACTCGGAAAGAGCCGGGACACCTTGGGAAAGACCAGGCAAGGCCTCGGAGTACCATGAGGGGCCTCAGAGTACCTCGATAGTGCCTCGGGGCAGCGCGGGAGCGCTCGGAGAGGCTTCGGAGAGGAGAGAAGAGGGAGGTGTGAATGAAATGGGAGGGGGAGCCCTCTATTTATAGTGGTAGATTTTGTGCAAAGAGGTCCGTACGGACCTTGTAGGTTATCCAGAATTTTAGTTTACCTCGATTTGAGGGAATCTGTAATAATTGTGAATATTCTGGAATGATGGTGTCCCCTGTGCAAAGAGGTCCGTACGGACCATCTCAGCATGCAAAGAGGTCCGTACGGACCACCCATGCATGGGGGTAATGATGTTCTCCGGGATTTGAGGGAATATTGTGGACTTTAAGGGGATTCAGTAATTATTGCAACAAAGAGGTCCGTATGGACCACTTATGCTTTTCCAATTTCCTGAAAATTCCCAAAAGGTCCTTTTGTCCCTTTTTATCCCAAAAAGGCTCCTCCCTTGGTTTGGCTGAGGGTTTTTGAGGGTTTTGAGTGCTAGAGGTCTTCGAGACTGTGTTTGTGAGTCTGCGGTGTTTCCCATGTGCTCGGAAGAGGGTGATCCAGATTGGGGTACTTACAGCGACGTAAGCTTTAGTATTCAACTTTAGCTCCCTCTATCTCTGTTCGAAAGAGATAGCGACGTAAGCTTTAGTATTCAGCTTTAGCTCCACTCTATCTCTGTTCGAAAGAGATAGCGACGTAAGCTTTAGTATTCAACTTTAGCTCCCTGTATCTCTATTCGAAAGAGATAGCGACGTAAGCTTTAGTATTCAACTTTAGCTCCCTGTATCTCTGTTCGAAAGAGATAGCAACGTAAGCTTTAGTATTCAACTTTAGCTCCCTCTATCTATGTTCGAAAGAGATTGCGAGG
This sequence comes from Adenophora triphylla var. japonica, assembly GCA_022495995.1. Classification (NCBI taxonomy): domain Eukaryota; kingdom Viridiplantae; phylum Streptophyta; class Magnoliopsida; order Asterales; family Campanulaceae; genus Adenophora; species Adenophora triphylla. The sequence goes on from JAFEMH010000698.1 coordinate 21,804, forward strand.
TAAGCTTTAAATTCAACTTTAGCTCCCTCTATCTCTGTTCGAAAGAGATAGCAATGTAAGCTTTAGTATTCAACTTTAGCTCCCTCTATCTATGTTCGAAAGAGATAGCGACGTAAGCTTTAGTATTCAGCTCTAGCTCCCTCTTTCTCTTTTCGAAAGAGATAGCGACATAAGCTTTAGTATTCAGCTCTAGCTCCATCTATCTCTCTTCGAAAGAGATAGCGACGTAAGCTTTAGTATTCAACTTTAGCGCCCTCTATCTCTGTTCGAAAGAGATAGTGACGTAAGCTTTAGTATTCACCTCTAGCTCCCTCTATCTCTGTTCGAAAGAGATAGCGATGTAAGCTTTAGTATTTCACTCTAGCTCTCTCTATCTCTGTTCGAAAGAGATAGCGACGTAAGCTTTAGTATACAACTTTAGCTCCCTCTTTATCTGATAGAGAAAGCGGCGTAAGCTTTAGTATTCAGCTCTAGCTCCCTCTATCTCTGTTTTAAAGAGATAGCGACGTAAGCTTTAGTATTCAGCTCTAGCTCCCTCTATCTCCGTTCAAAAGATATAGCGACATAAGCTTTAGTATTCAGCTCTAGCTCCCTCTTTCTCTTTTCGAAAGAGATTGCGACGTAAGCTTTAGTATTCAACTCTAGCTCCATCTATCTCTCTTCGAAAGATATAGCGATGTAAGCTTTAGTATTCAACTTTAGCTCCCTCTATCTCTGTTCGAAAGAGATAGCAATGTAAGCTTTAGTATTCACCTCTAGCTTCCTCTATCTCTGTTCAAAAGAGATAGCGACGTAAGCTTTAGTATTTCACTCTAGCTCTCTCTATCTTTGTTCGAAAGAGATAACGATGTAAGCTTTAGTATTCAACTTTAGCTCCCTCTATCTCTGTTCGAAAGAGATTGCGATGTAAGCTTTAATATTCATCTCTAGCTCCCTCTATCTCTGTTCGAAAGAGATAGCGACGTAAGCTTTAGTATTTCGCTCTAGCTCTCTCTATCTCTGTTCTAAAGAGATAACGACGTAAGCTTTAGTATTCAACTTTAGCTCCCTCTATCTCTGTTCGAAAGAGATAGCGACGTAAGCTTTATGATTTAGCTTTAGCTCCCTATATCTCTGTTCGAAAGAGATAGCGCCGTAAGCTTTAGTATTCAGCTTTAGCTCCCTCTATCTCTGTTCGAAAGAGATAGCGGCGTAAGCTTTAGTATTCAGCTCTAGCTCCCTCTATCTCTGTTCGAAAGAGATAGCGACGTAAGCTTTAGTATTCAAATTTAGCTCCATCTACCTTTGTTCGAAAGAGATAGCGACGTAAGCTTTAGTATTCGGCTTTAGCTCCCTCTATCTCTGTTCGAAAGAGATAGCGGCGTAAGCTTTAGTATTCGGCTCTAGCTCCCTCTATCTCTATTCGAAAGAGATAGCGGTTTAAGCTTTATTATTCAGCTCTAGCTACCTCTATCTCTGTTCGGAAGAGATAGCGACGTAAGCCTTAGTATTCAACTTTAGCTCCCTCTATCTCTGTTCGAAAGAGATAGCGACGTAAGCTTTAGTATTCACCTCTAGCTCCCTCTTTCTTCGTTCGAAAGAGATAGCGACGTCAGCTTTAGTATTCATCTTTAGCTCACTCTATCTCTGTTTGAAAGAGATAGCAACGTAAGCTTTAGTATTGAGCTCTAGCTCCCTCTATCTCCGTTCGAAAGAGATAGCGACATAAGCTTTAGTATTCAACTTTAGCTCCCTCTATCTCTGTTCGAAAGAGATATCGATGTAAGCTTTAGTATTCAGCTCTAGCTCCCTCTATCTCTGTCCGAAAGAGATATCGATGTAAGCTTTAGTATTAAGCTCTAGCTCCCTCTATCTCCGTTCGAAAGAGATAGCGACGTAAGCTTTAGTATTCAACTTTAGCTCCCTCTATCTCCGTTCGAAAGAGATAGCGACGTAAGCTTTAGTATTCAGCTCTAGCTCCCTCTATCTCCGTTCGAAAGAGATAGCGACGTAAGCTTTAGTATTCAACTTTAGCTCCCTCTATCTTTGTTCGAAAGAGATAGCGACGTAAGCTTTACTGTTCACCTCTAGCTCCCTCTATCTTCGTTCGTAAGAGATAGCGACGTAAGCTTTAATATTCATCTTTAGCTCCCTCTATCTCTGTTTGAAAGAAATAGCAACATAAGCTTTAGTATTCACCTTTAGCTCCCTCTATCTATGTTCAAAAGTGATAGCGACGTAAGCTTTAGTATTCAGCTCTAGCTCCCTCTATATCTGTTCGAAAGAGATAGCGACGTATGCTTTAGTATTCAGCTTTAGCTCCCTCTATCTCTGTTCGAAAGAGATAGCGATGTAAGCTCTAGTATTCAGCTCTAGCTCCCTCTATCTCTGTTTGAAAGAGATAGCGACGTAAGCTTTAGTATTCAACTCTAGTTCCCTCTATCTCTGTACGAAAGATATAGATACGTAAGCTTTAGTATTCCTCTATCTTTGTTCGAAAGAGATAGCGACGTAAGATTTTGTATTCAACTTTAGCTCCCTCTATCTATGTTTGAAAGAGATAGCGATATAAGATTTAGTATTCAGCTCTAGCTCCCTCTGTCTCCGTTCGAAAGAGATAGCGACGTAAGCTTTAGTATTCAACTTTAGCTCCCTCTATCTCTGTTCGAAAGAGATAGCGGCGTAAGCTTTAGTAATCAGCTCTAGATCCCTCTATCTCTGTTCGAAAGAGATAGTGACGTAAGCTTTAGTATTCAGCTCTAGCTCCCTCTATCTCTGTTGAAAGAGATAGCCACGTATGCTTTAGTATTCAACTGTAGCTCCCTGTATCTCTGTTCGAAAGAGATAGCGACGTAAGCTTTAGTATTCAGCTCTAGCTCCCTCTATCTCTGTTCGAAAGAGATACCAGCGTAAGCTTTAGTATTCAGTTCTAGCACCCTCTATCTCTGTTCGAAATAGATAGCGACGTAAGCTTTAGTATTCAGCTCTAGCTCCCTCTATATCTGTTCGAAAGTGATAGCGACGTAGGCTTTAGTATTCAGCTCTAGCTCCCTCTATCTCTGTTCTAAAGAGATAGCGACGTAAGCTTTAGTATTCAGCTCTAGCTCCCTCTATCTCTGTTCGAAAGATGTAGCGACGTAAGCTTTAGTATTCTACTCTAGCTCTCTCTATCTTTGTTCAAAAGAGATAGCGACGTAAGCTTTAGTATTCTGCACTAGCTCCCTCTATCTATGTTCGAAAGAGATAGCGACGTAAGCTTTAGTATTCAGCTTTAGCTCCCTTTATCTCCGTTCGAAAGAGATAGCGACATAAGCTTTAGTATTCAGCTCTACCTCCCTCTATTTCCGTTCGAAAGAGATGACGACATAAGCTTTAGTATTCAACTTTAGCTCCTCTTTCTCTGTTCGAAAGAGATAGCGATGTAAGCTTTAGTATTCATCTATAGCTCCCTATATCTCTGTTTGAAAGAGATAGCGACGTAAGCTTTAGTATTCAGCTCTAGCTCCCTCTATCTCTGTTCGAAAGAGATAGCGACGTAAGCTTTAGTATTCAGCTCTAGCTCCCTCTATCTCTGTTCGAAAGAGATAGCGACGTAAGCTTTAGTATTCAGCTCTAGCTCCCTCTTTCTCTTTTCGAAAGAGATAGCGACGTAAGCTTTAGTATTCAACTCTAGCTCCATCTATCTCTCTTCGAAAGAGAGAGCGATGTAAGCTTTAGTATTCAACTTTAGCTCCCTCTTTCTCTGTTCGAAAGAGATAGCAATGCAAGCTTTAGTATTCACCTCTAGCTTCCTCTATCTCTGTTCGAAAGAGATAGCGACGTAAGCTTTAGTATTTCGCTCTAGCTCTCTCTATCTTTGTTCGAAAGAGATAACGATGTAAGCTTTAGTATTCAACTTTAGCTCCCTCTATCTCTGTTTGAAAGAGATTGCGATGTAAGCTTTAGTATTCATCTCTAGCTCCCTCTATCTCTGTTCGAAAGAGATAGCGACGTAAGCTTTAGTATTTCGCTCTATCTCTCTCTATCTCTGTTCGAAAGAGATAACGACGTAAGCTTTAGTATTCAACTTTAGCTCCCTCTATCTTTGTTCGAAAGAGATAGCGACGTAAGCTTTAGTATTCAACTTTAGCTCCCTCTATCTCTGTTCGAAAGAGATAGCAGCGTAAGCTTTAGTATTTAGCTCTAGCTCCCTCTATCTCTGTTCGAAAGAGATAGCGGTGTAAGCTTTAGTATTCAGCTCTAGCTCCCTCTATCTCTGTTCGAAAGAGATAGCGACGTAAGCTTTAGTATTCAAATTTAGCTCCATCTATCTTTGTTCGAAAGAGATAGCGACGTAAGCTTTAGTATTCGGCTTTAGCTCCCTCTATCTCTGTTCGAAAGAGATAGCGACGTAAGCTTTAGTATTCGGCTCTAGCTCCCTCTATCTCTGTTCGAAAGAGATAGCGGTGTAAGCTTTATTATTCAGCTCTAGCTACCTCTATCTCTGTTCGGAAGAGATAGCGATGTAAGCCTTAGTATTCAACTTTAGCTCCCTCTATCTCTGTTCGAAAGAGATAGCGACGTAAGCTTTAGTATTCACCTCTAGCTCCCTTTATCTTCGTTCGAAAGAGATAGCGACGTAAGCTTTAGTATTCATCTTTAGCTCACTCTATCTCTGTTTGAAAGAGATAGCAACGTAAGCTTTAGTATTCAGCTCTAGCTCCCTCTATCTCCGTTCGAAAGAGATAGCGACGTAAGCTTTATTATTCAACTTTAGCTCCCTCTATCTCTGTTCGAAAGAGATAGCGACGTAAGCTTTAGTATTCACCTCTAGCTCCCTCTATCTTCGTTTGAAAGAGATAGCGACGTAAGCTTTAGTATTCATCTTTAGCTCCCTCTATCTCTGTTTAAAAGAGATAGCGACGTAAGCTTTAGTATTCACCTTTAGCTCCCTCTATCTCTGTTCGAAAGAGATAGCGAAGTAAGCTTTAATATTCAGCTCTAGCTCCTTCTATCTCTATTCATAAGAGATAGCGACGTAAGCTTTAGTATTCAACTTTAGCTCCCTCTATCTCTGTTCGAAAGTTATATCGATGTAAGCTTTAGTATTCAGCTCTAGCTCCCTCTATCTCTATTCAAAAGAGATATCGATGTAAGCTTTAGTATTAAGCTCTAGCTCCCTCTATCTCCGTTCGAAAGAGATAGCGACGTAAGCTTTAGTATTCAACTTTAGCTCCCTCTGTCTCCGTTCGAAAGAGATAGCGACGTAAGCTTTAGTATCAGCTCTAGCTCCCTCTATCTCCGTTGAAAAGAGATAGCGACGTAAGCTTTAATATTCAACTTTAGCTCCCTCTATCTTTGTTCGAAAGAGATAGCGACGTAAGCTTTAGTGTTCACCTCTAGCTCCCTCTATCTTCGTTCGTAAGAGATAGCGACGTAAGCTTTAGTATTCATCTTTAGCTCCCTCTATCTCTGTTTGAAAGAAATAGTAACATAAGCTTTAGTATTCACCTTTAGCTCCCTCTATCTATGTTCAAAAGTGATAGCGACGTAAGCTTTAGTATTCAGCTCTAGCTCCCTCTATATCTGTTCGAAAGAGATAGCGACGTATGCTTTAATATTCAGCTTTAGCTCCCTCTATCTCGGTTCGAAAGAGATAGCGATGTAAGCTTTAGTATTCAGCTCTAGCTCCCTCTATCTCTGTTTGAAAGAGATAGCGACGTAAGCTTTAGTATTCAACTCTAGCTCCCTCTATCTCTGTACGAAAGATATAGCTACGTAAGCTTTAGTATTCCTCTATCTCTGTTCGAAAGAGATAGCGACGTAAGCTTTAGTATTCAACTTTAGCTCCCTCTATCTATGTTCGAAAGAGATAGCGACATAAGATTTAGTATTCAGCTCTAGCTCCCTCTATCTCCGTTCGAAAGAGATAGCGACGTAAGCTTTAGTATTCAACTTTAGCTCCCTCTATCTCTGTTCGAAAGAGATAGCGGCGTAAGCTTTAGTATTCAGCTCTAGATCCCTCTATCTCTGTTCGAAAGAGATAGTGACGTAAGCTTTAGTATTCAACTCTAGCTCCCTCTATCTCCGTTCGAAAGAGATAGCCACGTATGCTTTAGTATTCAACTGTAGCTCCCTGTATCTCTGTTTGAAAGAGATAGCGACGTAAGCTTTAGTATTCAGCTCTAGCTCCCTCTATCTCTGTTCGAAAGAGATACCGGCGTAAGCTTTAGTATTCAGCTCTAGCACCCTCTATCTCTGTTTGAAATAGATAGCGACGTAAGCTTTAGTATTCAGCTCTAGCTCCCTCTATATCTGTTCGAAAGAGATAGCGACGTAGGCTTTAGTATTCAGCTCTAGCTCCCTCTATCTCTGTTCGAAAGAGATAGCGACGTAAGCTTTAGTATTCAGCTCTAGCTCCCTCTATCTCTGTTCGAAAGATATAGCGACGTAAGCTTTAGTATTCTGCTCTAGCAATCTCTATCTCTGTTCAAAAGAGATAGCCACGTAAGCTTTAGTATTCTGCTCTAGCTCCCTCTATCTATGTTCGAAAGAGATAGCGACGTAAGCTTTAGTATTCAGCTTTAGCTCCCTTTATCTCCGTTCGAAAGAGATAGCGACATAAGCTTTAGTATTCAGCTCTAGCTCCCTCTATTTCCGTTCGAAAGAGATTGGACATAAGCTTTAGTATTCAACTTTAGCTCCCTCTTTCTCTGTTCGAAAGAGATAGCGATGTAAGCTTTAGTATTCATCTATAGCTCCCTATATCTCTGTTTGAAAGAGATAGCGACGTAAGCTTTAGTATTCAGCTCTAGCTCCCTCTATCTCTGTTCGAAAGAGATAGCGACGTAAGCTTTAGTATTCAGCTCTAGCTCCCTCTATCTCCGTTCGAAAGAGATAGCGACGTAAGCTTTAGTATTCTGCTCTAGCTCCCTCTATCTATGTTCGAAAGAGATAGCGACGTAAGCTTTAGTATTCAGCTTTAGCTCCCTTTATCTCCGTTCGAAAGAGATAGCGACATAAGCTTTAGTATTCAGCTCTAGCTCCCTCTATTTCCGTTCGTAAGAGATAGCGACATAAGCTTTAGTATTCAACTTTAGCTCCCTCTTTCTCTGTTCGAAAGAGATAGCGATGTAAGCTTTAGTATTCATCTATAGCTCCCTATATCTCTGTTTGAAAGAGATAGCGACGTAAGCTTTAGTATTCAGCTCTAGCTCCCTCTATCTCTGTTCGAAAGAGATAGCGACGTAAGCTTTAGTATTCAACTTTAGCTCCCTCTATCTCTGTTCGAAAGAGATAGCGACGTAAGTGTAAGTACCCCAATCTATATCGTTAATGTCCCGTCAGCCCAAATTAATGATTTATAATCATTTAGGGGCATTTTGGACATTATTTTGATAATTTGAATGATGAAGGACCTTTTAGAATTAAAAAAAATGGATAATTACCTCGCTGGAAACCTGCATTTCCAAGAAAAAGGAATATTGACCATTTAGAAAAAGCCAAAACTGCCAAAACTGCTTTCTGCAAAAAACAGGCACTCTGCTTAGATCACCCGCACGGACAAGATTGCTCCTACAATCTTGTCCACGTGGATAAGATCAGCATCCAGGCAACCTGTAAATACAGCCCTTCTCCCTCAGTCTAAAACACAGAGAAAAATACCCAAGAAATTCGAAAACCTACTGTTATAATGCCAAAATTCATTCCCAATTAGTCCTTCACACCTTCAAAATCCAAAATCCAACACCAAATCCAACCTCAAATCCATCTCAAACTACCCTTAAGCCTTGAAATCTCTCAATCCCTAAACAACAAACCAAGAAACAATTGGTAAACCCTCATCTCCCTTACTCAAATCTCCTTCATCCATGCATATTTTTCATATATAAATGATGTAGCTTAGTTTCTTCACTTGCTTGCTCATCCCCTTCCCCTCTTGTCCCAAGGATCCAAGAGGATCTCCATGGAACCCATTTCCATGGATGATCCTCTAAATGATCCACATTCTCTTTAATTTTATGTCATTCCCCACTCCCCTTTTTATATCTCTTGGTACTTGTTTGCTTAACCTAGAAGATGGTCATTTTGGAGTCAATCTCCACATATGACCACTTCTAAATGGTCCATAGTCCCTAATCTCATGTCTCTTTACATTTTTAGTTTTTACTTATTTTCTTGACCTAAATATGGTCATCTTGGAGTCAATCTCCATAGATGATCATTTCAAATGGTCCACATTACTTACATTCCTTGCAAATTCCCCTCCCCAAGTCTAAGATGCTCACCTTGGAACACTTTCCTTGGATAAACATCATCTAGGCTTACAAAATAGGTCACACAAGAGGTAGGAGATACACTTGAGTATAGATCTCAAAGATGGTCATCTTATGACCACCTTAGAGATCTTCCTCTAAAAGTTGATACATCTTGACCTATCTCTTGTTCAATTTACTTTCATGTCAAATTTCCCTTTTCCCCTAGCAAATGAAATGCTCACAAAGTCCTAACGTACCCCTGGGATGACTTGATTAAGTGGATTCATCACTTATGACCACTAATCAAAGTCTAGTGAAAGAGAGGATGCCAAAATCCAAATCCCCCTTTACTTTCTGTCTTTCAGTTACAATTCCAGTTAAGTCCTGTAAATTCAGTTAACTTTCTGGAAATTACAGTGACTAAACTGGAAACTATAAAAATATTGACACTGCAGGGCTAGGGATGGCCAAACCGGACCGAAATCGGGCCGAAACCGGAAAACCGGACCGGAAAGCCCAAAATCGCCATGAACCGCCACGAAAATCGGAATCGGGGTAACCGGAACCGGTTTGGATAAGGGCCGGTTAAGGGTCACAAATATGATGAACCGGACCAGAACCGAAACCGTGAATCGGATGGAAATTCCTTGTTTTTCAATAGAACCGGACCGGAACCGGACCGAAAAAGCCCGAAACCGGAGCAAACCGGGGAGAAAACCGGAACCGGGGTTAGGCCGGGCCAGTTAAGGGTCACCATTTCGCCGAACCGGAACCGGCTTTCAAACCGGAACCGGGCCCGAACCGGTTTTGGCCATCCTATGCAGGGCTATCCGCTCGGATGAGATTGCACTGCAGTCTTGTCCACGCGGATGACATTGTCATCTGCAAACAGTCCCTCAGTTTTTCTGTTATTTTCAGTTTAATCACTGTTTTCAAACTGTTTTTCAGTTCAGTCCCTAAAATTTCAGTTATTTTCAGAAAAGACCCTTTAAACACACACACACACACACAAAAGGTTTCAAGTGAGGAAGACTCGTCGTACGAGGCATTCCGGGTGAACACCAACGTTCTTCCCGGAGTGTAACGTGACCTCCGAACTCACTTTCTCTAATATTGGGTATTTTTCAAAGTTTTGTCCCTTAAACTAAAAACGGCGTGGCGACTCCGAAACGATTTTAAAAAGTCCGATAAAGATTTTTCAAAACTTTCAAAAACAAACAAAAGTCCTGTCGGGCGGCCAAAAAAAAAATCGCGGACACACATCATCACAGTAGCGACTCCGCTGGGGACAATAAATAAGTTTTTTTTTTAAAAAAAAATAATAAAAAAAATGATATTGAGTATATAGGCGGGAAACTATTAAATTTCCTGTTAACGCCTCCTTGTTGGAGTCGGGGATAAAATATGGTATAACAATGCCACGTGCCGGTGTCATTTCGTAAAAAAAAAAAGCTTTTGTGGATCAAACTTCCGTCCTAACACTTGAGACCTTTTGTTTTGTGTGTGTATGTATTTTCCCGTTATGCTTTGTTGTCCTTTTGACCGTCCCGGAAAGGTCAAAATTTGACTATCGAATTGATTCTTTTAACTGTTTAGAATTTTATGTGCTTACATGTTTTCAAAAAAAAAAAACTTTTCTGCATGCATCATGCCTTTAAGATACATTTGAAAATTTCTGTTTTTACTCAAAAAGGAAGATAGACTGCCACACACTACGCGCACGTCGACCTTACACTGCACACTACGTCCTTAACTCGGGAAATCTCAGTAGCAGCCTGGGAGGCCTTACTACGCCTCTCCGTGCGAGCACGGGACGACCCAAATAGCCATTGGTTTACCCTCGTGTCGACCCTGCACTTGTCCGTGACACACTTTTTCCGAGACTCGGTTGGTTTTTAGTATGGTCCGTGTCAGACTGTGTCAGTGCATTCCCCGTGTAGGTCAAACCCTAGTCAATGTGCCATGTCAAGATCCCCCGCGGACCTAACTCAGTCGAATTCATGCCGATTTTCCGTCATGAACTTTGACTCGATCTTGACTGGGGCTCGGACTTTGACTTTGATCCGCACGACTCATACACCGGCTCCCGGTATGACAACGAGTCATCAAGGATTAACGCCTCAATCCGTGTCTAATTACCGCTCAACCAACGACGATTCAAGATCCCTTGTGGACTATTATCAGTCGGAGTCATGCCGGTTTTTCGTCAGGCACTCTGACTCGATCTTGACCTCGACGCTGGCATTGCCGATAATTTACATTGAGTGCGCGTTAAGACTTCATGATCCGCCAGACCTTAGGTTCGTTTTCCTTTTTGGTCGGTGGGACCCGCTTGCCCTATGGAGCCCTTGTTCGGGGTTACAGGTTGAGGATCCGCAGATGTAGTGATGGGTCCCACTGATCCAGGACTTAGAGTAGTTAAAAAAAAAGAGCAATCTTTTCCAACCGCTTAGGTTTTAATAAAACATGTTTTAAGTAAACGGAAACAAATAACCGCATGTTGCATGAGCCCTGAGCCCAAACACCTACCCTTTTTCTTCCACCCCCAAAGTCTGAACCTCCCTTGTATCTTCCCCCCGCAGCACCTCGCAAGGCTTGGGTACGGACACAGGGTCACCGTCTGGCTAGTTGGGAAGAATCAAGCGCATCGTCAGCTTCACAGTTTGCTTCGACTCCGATTTTCAGAATGTCTGCATCAGCTGGTAACAATGGGGACAACACCACTCCACCTCCCGGGACTCCCCAGACAGAACAGCAGTGGAATCAGTTGGCCGAACAAATGAGACTGCGACAGGAAGCACAGATGAACAGCCTTCTGGAGGCTATTAGGAGCCACGGTTTGGCTGCTAGTCTTAACCCTGACGACACTTTCACCGTGGAAGAACAGGAGGACCCTAATACCATTCTAGGTCGCCCTGACTACTCCAGGATGCCACCGCCAGCCTCCTATGGCACCACTACCAGAACTCATGCTTCTCGATCTATGGGTCAGCCAGATCCCCAACCACAGGCTACTGGGCCCATACAGTCTGGTGGGATAAGACAATTCGCATTTCCTCAGTGGGGACAAAATCAGTACGGAATGTCTTCCCATGGTTGGGGGTACCTCGGAATGCCACAGCAAGTTGGGATCCCACCTCAGTTTGGAACCGATCAGCCCGGACCTTCACAACAACAGTTCAGAGTACTACAACAACAATCTGTAATGCCACCACTGCAGTTTGGTCTAGGGCAACAGTCAGGAGCCCTTCCTCAAAATGGCGTTGGTCTGGCAGCCCCTAACACCTCGCCAGCTTCCACAAACCCATTTCTCACCCAAGGTCTAATGGGCCAGCAAGCCCCCATCCAAGTTTCGTCAGAATCACTGGGACCGCAGTATCTTCCTGGTTATACACCATCACCACAACCAGGCATGCAGTTCAACAACCAGGGACCACAGCCCGCATTTAAGCCTACTTATGAGTCTCACCCCGGGAACCCGAGCTACCCGGCCACCTTGGATCTGCCACCACCCTCTTTGCCAATTGGAAGTCAACAGCAAGCCGCTGGGTTCTACCCCTTTGCCCAGGCTCCTACTTACACTCCCCAGGGTAATTTGGGCCAAGGACAGGTTTTCACCTATGTCCCCGGACCGGTCATCCCTTCCACCAGTGCGCCTCCAATGGTAACTCCTCTCTCCATCTCAGTCACTGGTTTGAACGCTACAGCCCCACCACATGACCCTCATCTGGCTTGGTTCATGGAACAACACAAGGAAATGAAAGAACAGATTGCCGGGCTGACAGAAAAGAAGGCTGCTCTCCGGCCCACGGATCCTGATTCTATTGTGCCTTTACCCACAAGTTCGTGATGCCTAGTTTGGAACTGTTTGATGGAAGTGCATGTCCAAAAACCCATCTGGACACCTATACCCTAGCTATGAAAGCCAAAGGATGCATGAACCAGCAGCTGGCCGATTACTTCAGCCTCTCTTTGAAACTGGGGGCTCTGAAATGGTTCTTTCGACTGAAACCCGAGTCCAGGGCCACTTGGGAACAGATCACCAATGCCTTCACCGAAAAATACAAGGCCAACTTGGAATGGGAGACGAATCGGGTAGACCTGCAAACAACTATGTAATGCCCTGATGAGAATATTGATGACTTTTACAAACGTTGGAACCTTAAGCTGAGTGAAATGGCCATTCCTCCTTCTGATGAAGAACAGTTGGACATCTTTTAGTCATGTTTGAAGCCTCACGTAAGAGCATCCCTCAGAAATTTCCACTATCCAGATCTGCATGCCATGGTCAGCTCTGGGGCTAAGTTTGAAAAGGCTTACAATCAGCAATAAGCAACTGCCCCTACTTACCGGTACCGAGCCACTATCGACAATCCTGTTCCTGCCCAGCCCATGGGCAAAGAAGCTGTCAACTTTGCCGGACAAAATTGTAACAATGCCACTCCTTTCGTGACTAGGAAAGTCGAGATGCCCAAGCCTCAGAATATAAAGTTCAGTACTTTGGAATGCCCCTGAGCGAAGTTTTCAGAGGACTGGTCAAGGAGGGTTTTATTCGGCCTTTGGACAATTACCAGCCCATGTACCCCAGCATCCCTTTGGACACCACCAAACATTGTGCTTTTCATCAGTACCACAGGCACCTTACTGACGATTGTATAGTGCTGAGGAAGGCTATACGAGGGCTAACTGAAAATGGAATGCTAGAAGTACCCGAGGGGTCCAACACAGTCAACAACCCATTCCCCTAGGAATAACAACAGGGTAAACATGATTGAGATCGGAGAGCCCTCTCATGCCAAGGAAGGTTCGGATAATGAGCCAGACAAAGACTCCCAAATACCCCTGATCAACTTGGTTGAGGATCCCGAATTCGGATTCCCACTCAGCCTCTAGAATGAGGGACATGATGACTCCCCCTGGTGCCATGTTAGCAGCTCCCTGCACGACTATGGGGCTCGCTACCTCTCAGAAGAAGGGATAGCAGACACTGAAGAACTAGGACCATTCATATCAAGCTATGAGAAGACCATTTACACAAGATGGCTAGAGCACTCAAGAAGAATTGAACACGAGAACTTTAGGCGGGCACCCATATTAACGCTTATCAGTAAAGAGGCCGAAGCACACCTCGAGCTAGTACACTTCTACAAAATAGTTATGGGAGAAGCCGAGTACAGTCTTGATAACAGTGAAGGTGAAGGATCAGATGAGGAGGATTGCACCCATATACTCCCTGGGGTCAAATATATACCGCCACCTCTCGCTCTTCCCCCACAGTTCCTGGGAGGAAAAGCTGAGTTGCAATTGCCACTTCCAGCATTGGGGGCCTATGATAACTTCTGTGGTTGCACACACCCGTCCTCCCCTAATAGATATGATCGGCGCTCTCTCTTAACTGAAGTTCGAATAGTATGGGATGATGATGATTCTGATGACAGTGATGATGACTCTGATGACAATGACAGTGATGATGACGAGAGTGAAGAATCAACTGAACCCCAAGACCCAGAATCAGTTTGGAACAATCACGCCAGAAATGACCGCATGGGTGCCAGACACAATGGGTGGTTGTTGGCTAGTGACAACGAAGAGCCGCCAGAAAATGTGGATCAGGAACCAATGGAAGCTGACCCCTATGAGGAGTTCATCTCAAGATGCAACTGTGGTCAATGCCCAAACACATCAGAGGATGAGGAGCAACAGACTCCATCTCATGGATGCGAAATCACGGACACAACTTACCCTATGAAAAACTAGTAGGCGAATGGAGAAGTTTCATTGAGCTTTCGGCCTCAGGCGGAACAACAGAGTTTGTGTGAACGTCATTGGATCCTTTCTTCCTCCCCTAGGACGGACGAAATCAACTGCTATAAGAGTCATTGCTTTGAACCTCTCGAGCACGGCTGAGTGCAAAAGGGTTATGGATGGAAGCCACTCCGTTGCCTTCATACCTATGGATCCCCATGACGCCTTTCTAGTAGCCCCGATAGAACTCCTCATTTGGACTCGGGTGTTACGAACCGCCGCTTTGGGCCAGCTGTAAGACGGGCCTTTACATCAATCCTTCACTTGTGGTTGCTTAGCCTACAAAAACGAGAGGAAAATGGTGTACGATGAGATGGAAGCCGACACAGTCGGAAAATTGGAAAAGAAACTTCGGGGACGACCATGTGACCGAAGACATGGCCGTGGATTTTGAGGCTGAATATGTAGATGTCGTGGAATTCAACACCACTTACCATACTTTGGGGAAAGGATTCTCGAGCATCCGATCTAAGCAGATAGTTGAAAATCTGTTAGAAAAGGGACGACTGGCCCCTATCCTCCCCAGTGAGAAAGTAACCATTGTCAGATCAAGCCCGCCCAAAGGCAAGTAATAATCCTCGTCAGGATTACCAAGGAATAATTCACTTTTCCCGAGTGTATCTCAGCCTTGAGGGAGGTTCTAGACACTGACATAATACCTGATGCACCTCCCATACAGAATGCCATAATTATCTCTAGCGCTTAGTATTATAAAAGGGAGCCGGGACTGCTACATAAAGCCGAAAACAAAAGAGGAAAGCCACCAAGCCCGGGAAGCAATAGTTCCTGCTGCATGCTAACCGTGGGCAAGCTTAAGCAGGCATGGGACAATGCAGACCCTGATCAAGATGAATCGGAAGATGCCCTAGCTTTGTGGGCCATCCAAGGAACAACAACGCAATCTCAGGCTCAGAAACCCGTAACTTAGGAGACAATCCGGAAGGCTGCCCAGTCAGAAGCCAGTCATACCCAATATCCCCAATCTCAGCCCCTCACCATTGCTAAGCTCCGGGAGACTTGTAACAAAATCAGTCAGAATCGGTGGCCATTTGCTAAGCAAGCTCCTCCGTTGACCCCCTAGCAGCATTAAAAGAGTCATGTAAAGAGGCGACATATAAGCCAGAGGGAGAAGTGAACCTGTTGACAAGATCCGGGCAGATCCATCAGAGTAATCCCAAGGTAGATAAGAAGTCAGCGGATCAAGCACCAAGGGAGAATCGTAACCCATATACCAAGACAGCTGAAACTCCTGACCCCGAGAAAGAGGATCCTGTGCTCACTCAGTTGAAACAAACTCAAGCCAACATCTCTCTATGGTCTTTACTCACCTCATCTTATCCTCACAAGCTAAAATTGGAGGAAAGTTTGGCCCGCACACTGGTCCCTATTGATGCTACACCTGACGATGTGGTGCAATTAATTGGGAACATCAACTACGGAAACATAGTCACCTTCATGGACCTAGATCTCCCCCAGTTCGAAGCCGATCATAACAAGCCTCTCTTCATTATGGTCCAGCTAGATGAACGACGTCTCCCTTTAGTCTTAGTGGACAATAGGTTCGGAATGAACATCCTCCCAGCAATGATCATGAGCCTGCTCGGCATCAAGCCCACAGATCTGAAGCCTTCCTCCCTCACAGTCAAGGCCTATGACTCAATGTCTCGTACTGTACTTGGGGCTGCTACTTTAAACCTGTGGTTCGGCAAGAAAATGATACCCGTAGAATTCCAAGTCATTGATATCCCAATCACATTTAATGCTCTGTTGGGAAGACCTTGGCTGCACCAAGTTAACAGGGTTGCGTCGAGCCTTCATCAGTGTGTAAAGTTCGTTTCAGATGGGGATCTAACAACTATTTATGGAGACCTAGTCACCTTGGAAGGCACCGACACGGGTGGAATACCCATCCTGGAGGTCAAACATGATGAGGATGGTTTCATGCTGACTGGCTTCACCGTCGAGTATCCTAAAGTCCAAGTTTACAACGTGGATCTGACTGTCACTCGGGACAAGATCCCTCCTGTTATGAGGAAGATGAGATGAGAAAGATGAATTATGTGCCTGGTCTGGGTCTCGGGAAATGCCTACAAAGGACTCACTAGGTCATTGAGGTGAAGGAACAGAAAACTCGCCATGGCCTGGGATATGAGCCAACTTCAGAAGGGATTGCAAAAGAGAAAGAAATTGCTCGAAAAAGAAAGGAAGCTGCTGCAAGAAAGGTCCCTTTCAACGGCCCTAAATCTCCCCCTTTTAGTCTTGACATGACTGACTACTTCATACAGGGCACCCCACAGCTGGACAATTCTGCCGTCAGGGAACCCACTCCTACAGAAGGCTGGCTGAAGCTACATGAGAACCTCAGTAAGTTCAGGGGAACCAGAGCCAACCCCGTCCGAAGAATGTTCCTTGATCTACCCAAGATACCTGGGGCTACAACCACCATGAAGGGCAAGTACACTTTCAAAGGGGTACCAGAGCTGGTAAAGCAGTTTGAGAAGCTCAACGAAGTCATTCCGACTGTCGAGAAGGCCACAACAGCTGAGTTTGAACTGGTCATGCCAAAGGCCAAGACATCAGAATTCTCCTTAGATGAATGGGATGGTCCCGTCATGCAGTAGATGTTTGGAGAAGAAGTGCACATTCTAGACCTGATCGACTGGGGCTCAGTGAAGGAAACGATCGCAGTAATTGAAGCAGGAGGACAGAAGCCGCTAGATCCCCGAGCCATGGTCATACAGTCTACCATGCCCTTGAAGAATTGAGAAACTCTCTCCGGTCCGTCCACGAGCAAAGAGGAAATGGTCACGAAGCTTGGATTGGTCCCTCGTCCCCTTGTGTCCACCTATTTCAAGTCCTCTGAGTCTCTGGTCGTCGAGTTCGAGTCTCAAGAGTCGTCTGATGGCCTTACGCCAGAAGACTATGAAATTGTAGCCAATGCTGTACTTCCTTTTACTCTGAATGAAATGATTGACCTTTTCGAGTATCCCCTGATCGCCACTTTAACTAATGATAAATTAACTAACAACTTAAAAACGGTTAATAATGATTCACTAGATAAAGATGCAGACACACTAAACGAACAATACATTAAAAAAAATCTTTAAGCAGGTTGTTGAGAAAGAGAAAAACCAAGCCCAACCTACCGAAGAGGTTTTGACTCGTGTGAATCTGGGAACTGCAGAAGAGCCTAAAGAGACACAGATTGGCAGTTTCTTCGACGGGCCCGAGCAAGCAACTCTAACAGAACTACTCAAGGAATTTGTGGACGTGTTTGCATGGTCTTACAAGGATATGCCCGGCCTCGATCCCTCCATAGTGGAGCACCGGATACCGTTAGATCCAGAAGTCAAGCCAGTCAAACAAAAGCTGAGAAAGATCAAGCCTAAGTGGTCATTACAATTAAAGGAAGAAATTGAGAAGATGCTCAAAGTAGGATTCATCAGGGTCATTAAATACCCCACCTGGCTCCCCAACATCGTAACAGTCACCAAGGCTAACGGAAAAGTCCGATGCTGCGTGGATTTCAGAGATCTCAACAAAGCCAGCCCAAAGGATGACTTCTCCCTACCCAACATTGACATGCTGGTAGATTCCACAGCCAATTACGAGGTCAAGTCTTTCGTCGACGGTTTCGCCGGCTATAACCAGATCAAAATGGCCGAAGAGGACCAGGCTTAGACAGCTTTCACTACCCCTTGGGGAACATATTGCTATACGGTCATGCTGTTCGGTCTGAAGAACGCTGGGGCTACCTATCAGAGGGCTGCCACCGCCCTGTTCCACGACATGATTCATAAAGAAATAGAGGTATATGTGGATGACATGATAGTCCACTCCAAAGGATCCGATGGCCAGCACTTCATCGATTTGAGAAAATTCTTCGACCGCCTTAGAGAACATTCCATGAGGCTAAACCCAGCTAAATGCTCCTTTGGCGTCAAACGAGGTAAAGTGTTGGGATACATGGTAACTGAACGGGGAATCGAAGTGGACCCATAGAAGATCAAAGCCATAGTTATGATGAAACCACCTCGAACACTGACAGAAGTTAAATATTTCATGGGAAGGCTACAGTACATAAGTCGTTCGTGAATCAACTGACCTCCATCTGCGAGCCTATCTTTAAGTTGACGAAGAAAAGCACATCCACTGAATGGAACCCAAAATGCCAATTTGATTTTGAAAAAATCAAGGCATACCTTGTGAACCCTCCAATCCTTTGTTCCCCACATCGGCAAAAGCCACTACTACTATACCTGACTATCACAGACACCGCAATTGGGGCTATGCTGACACAGGAGAAGAAAGACTCCAAAGTTGAAAGCGCCATCTATTTTGTGAGCAGAAAGCTACAATGCAGTGAACTCAACTACTCAGTTTGCGAGAAGACCTGCGCAGGTCTGGTATGGGTAGTGGGAAAGCTGAAGCACTACATGCAGTCTCACTCAGTGCATTTGGTCTCGAAACTAGATCCCATCAAATACCTGTTCGACAAGCCCTCCCTCTCTATGAGATTGGCAAAGTGGTCATTCTTTCTGGCCGAGTACGATATCACTTATGTGACAAGAAAGTTCGTGAAAGGGCGGGTGATGGCAGACCAACTGGCTGACTTTCCAAGTGATGAATGCCAAGGACCTGAACCTCAATTCCCTGATGAAGGAATTTTCGCTCTAGAAGGAGAAAATCGCTAGCAACTCTTCTTTGACGGGGCATCTAACAAACGGGGGAATGGGATAGGAATGCTCCTGGTTGACCCCACTGATGAACATACTCCCAGAGCCATAAAGCTCAACTTCGAGGTCACTAACAATGCCGCCGAGTATGAAGCCTGCATAGCTGGATTGGAGGCAGCCTTGTAAAGGAACATCAAGGAGTTGGAAGTATACGGTGACTCCGCTCTCATCATAAACCAAGTGTCCAACAAATGGAAAACAATTGATCCAGGTCTGCAAAAGTATCACGCCTATATGGAAGACCTCGCAGCCCAGTTCAAGGAAGTCAGCTTCCACTACCTGTCCAGAGACCGCAACAGGTTCGTGGATGCCCTGGCAACACTAGCCTCCCTTGTCAAAATACCCGAAGGAAAATCAGTCAAACCCTTCAGGGTTGGGAGAAGAGAAAACCCAGCCTACTGCTTTGAGATTGAAGCAGAGAGGGAACCAGTAGACGACCCGTGGTATGCTCAAATCTACCAATACTTAAAAAGCGGTGAAGCCTCCTTCAAAAATGAAGACGGGGAATACAAATAAGGGATCAAGGTAAAAGGTATGATGGCTCTGAAATGCCTGGCTTCCCACTACGTCCTTCTGGGAGATAAGTTGTACAAAAAGTGCTACCGAGGTCCCCTCTTATGGTGTATCAGCAAAAAAGGGCTGCCGAGCTAATGAACGAAGTACATGGTAGTACCTGTGGGCCCCACATGAATGCTTGAGCCTTAATGCAGGTCATCCTGAGAATGGGCTATTTTTGGATCTCTATGGAGACGGATTGCATCCAGTTCGTAAGAAGCTGCGACAAATGTCAGCGCTATTCAAATCTCAACCATTCGCCTCCGCACGACCTCTATTGCATGACAACCCCTTGGCCTTTTGTTACCTGGGGAATCGACGTCATTGGCAAAGTTACACCACCAGGAAGCAACGGTCACGAGTTCGTCCTGGTAGCCATAGACTATTTCACCAAATGGGTCGAGGCCAAGTCTTACAAAGTCCTAAATTCCAAGAAGGTAGCCCTCTTTATCAAAGAAAACATCATGTGCAGATACATATTGCTAACTGAGGTGATTTCGGACAATGGTTCTCATTTTGAGGGAGAATGCGATATATTATTGGCAGAATTCAAAATAACTCGTCACAAGTCATCCCCTTATCGGCCCCAAACCAACGGTGCTGTTGAAGCGGCAAACAAGACTCTAGAAAACATCATCAGAAAGATGGCCATCCGAGGCAGAGATTGGCCAGACAAGCTCTACATTGGTCTTTGGGGATACAGGACATCTATCAAAACTGCCACAGGGGAAATGCCATTTTCCCTCACTTACGGAATGGAGGTTGTACTTCCTATCGAATTGGAAATTCCCTCACTCCGCGTGCTGTTGGAAAATCAGATCAATGAAGTCGAATGGCTCCAGAATGATGAGTTGGCCCTGCTAGATGAACGTCGTCTGAAAGCCATGGAACACACCCGGGCTTACCAAGCAAGAATGGCCAGGACCTTTGACAAGAAAGTGAAACACCGGGACATCCGAGAAGGCTGTTAAAGGAGAAGCCTCTGACCCACACCAACTCACTTGGCAAATGGGAGCCCGTCTGGATCAGACCCTATGTAGTTCAGAAAATCTTTTCTGGGGAGCCATGCAGCTCGCAGACTTAGATGGAAATCCCTTCGTGCATCCAGTAAATGGAGACAAGCTCCGCAGATATTATGCCTAAAGATTGAGTCATTTCCCCTCAAAGGTGCTAAAAGAGTAATACCCAACTAGGTTGAAAACCCGAAAGGGCGACCTAGGTAAAAATAGGTTTGCACTTCTCTCGTCCCTCTCTCTACCTACCCCTTCTAAAAAAAACAACAATTCATAGGGTCAAACTACGGAGACCTGAGCCCCTTAGTCCACTTGTAAGAGGGGAACGTAGGCAGCCGAAAACGGTTCGGTCTAAAACATAAAATAAACATCAAATTTTGTCATCAACACAATGATCACATCACATCTGCGTCTCGAAAAACTCTAATGCAATTCACCTACTCATTACAGTTAAAAACTTCTTGATGATTTCAAGCCCGATCTACTCTTAAACTCGCAACTAGGCTAAAAGAAAAGCATAACAAAAATACATAACTAAAAACTAATGTGCCTGCAAGGATGATCAGTGGATACTCAAGGGTCTAGCCACTAGTGCTAGTCTAACCCTGTCTTTAATCGGATAGCAATAAGGGCTATGTTAGCACGATTGGAATCATGTAGGGAAGAATGATAAGTCAAGATGGGATTTGTCCCTCTTATGAAGAGAGATGTTTGCTTGGGCCCCTCGATGAATGATGTTGATGAAATGTGTGGCCGCACTCAAATTATTTGATAGAGATCAAATGCATTTGCATTATCAACATATTCGGAATCGAGAAAGCATTGAACGGAATGAGTTGACATAGACCATGACTCATGTTCAATTGGACATCGTGGACAAAGGGATTGTGACATTGGAACTATAAAGGAATCAAGCTTTGATGTTATATTAATTGGGTGGACATAATGATTTGCTAGAAGTCACTTATGTCTTGCGAGGTAGATGTTTCGACTCACTACCAACATAATATAATTCATTTTGGGTCACACACAAAAGAACGAATTTGATTCGAGCTAAATCTGGAAATTTCGGGAAAGGGCACGACTCGTGCCAGTGCAGTTTAAATGATTGCGTTTTGGCATTTCAAGGAATTCGTTGACTTGGTTGACTTTTGTGGTGGAGCACGACTCGTGACAATTGTCACGACTCGTGACAAACCCCCGCACGAGTGCATCTTTTGTCACGAAGCATGACACGACTGAAATCAGATTTGGGGTCATTCGTGATGCCCTTTCACAACTCGTGGCACGACTCGTGACCAGGAGCACGAGTCGTGCCCTGGGTGAATTTTCGGTCAAACCACGTTTCCTTGGACGGATTGGAAAAGGTTTCTTAAGGACTTCTAACCTATTTTGACTAGGGTTTATATATGATATAAATACAAGTCCTATGCAGCCATAAATCCTAATCCTATATCATTGTTCTAAAGTTTATGAAACCTTAGAGATTGATTTTGATTTTGAATCAAAAGGCTTCCCAAAATTATTCCATAATTTAGGCTTTGATTATTGAATATTGATTCAATAATCAAGAGGATCATCTAGCAATCCATCAAAAAGGTGTTCTTGGATTCGTTCGCGTGTGGATTACCATTAGAGGGTGGTTACGTTATCACCTAAGGCTTGGATCAATTCATCACATTGAAGATTAAGGAGAACTTTGAAGATCCGATTCGTTGTCAAAATTCAAGGCTTGGATTTTGAAGATCTATTTAGCTAAACTGCATCGCATTCGAGGTATGTAATTATATTTCATGAATTTCTAATCTCTTCATGCTAGATGGATCACATGGCTAGGGTTTTGATGTTAAAATTAAATCTTTCGCTGCGTTTGTAACCCCAAAACCCAACAGTGGTATCAGAGCCCTGTCTTGCCATGATTAGGATTGAAATTGTATGCTCGATTTAATGTGATTATTTGCTACCATGTGATATGAAATAGATCTAGATTCCATGTGTTTTGTTTCTATGAAAACAAGTATATGTGATATGCCATGATTCATGATTAATGATAAATTAATTAGATTAGTTTATCACATAGGTTATTAATCTTTTAATATGATTAAATTAGATTTGTAATTTCTAAAAATTGAATCAAATTGTTTGTATGATATTTTGTGAATCCCTATGTTCATGATTATGTTCACATGAAATCTATGTTACAACCATGCGATGTTTGTTACATGTTGAAAACCTTCTAAATATTTAAATCTTAAGCCATTCCTTGATTAGAACACTTGTGATATTTTAGGGTATTTGATGTAGTTTCGACTCAGTTGGGTGCATCTTATATCTTAATTTGTGATCAAGGTGAGATAATGGTTGATGTAGTTTTGACTCAGTTAGGTGCATCGTTTCATGTCTCACATGTTTGAAAAAGGTTTTGATTTAATTGGTGCTTTCAAATGAGATTTGACCCAAGGCATAGATGAGATTTAAAACATGCTTTTGATATATGATATCTATTGAAATCTCATAAAAGATTTAAGATTCATATAGTGATATGATTGATGTTTCTACCTAAATAGCTTGATTTCGGGCATTGACCCAGTTAAACCAAAATCAAGTGAAATATGGATCTTAGCCTACTATGATTATATGATACATGCTTATATTTGAAGGTGTATAATTTAGTGGGAGTATTTATGAAATACATTATTTGCTTTTAGATGATAAATGTGTTGATATTGATATATGTTTATATTGTTTGCATATTTTATTGTAGAATGGCTACACACAATAATCAACCCCTGTCACTGCGATCTGTCCTTGAGAAGGACAAGCTTGAGGAGAACGGTACAAACTATTCTGATTGGATCAGAAGCCTTAGAATTGTTCTAAAGCAAGAGAAGAAACTGTACGTTCTCAATGAACCCATTCCACCTCAACTTGCTCCAAATGCTTCTAGGGCTGATAGGGATGCACATAAGAAGCATAATGATGATTCTATGGATGTCGCATGCCTTATGAAAGCCACTATGTCTAAGGCTCTTCAGAAGGACCTTGAGCACATAGATGCATCATTTGATCTTGCTGAGCGCTTAAAGGAAATGTTCTAAGTGCAAGCAAGAAACGAGAGGTATGATGTGGTTAAGGCCCTAATTGCATGCAATATGCAAGAGGGGCAATCGGTGGGAGCTCATGTCCTTAAGATGAAGGGTTACATTGAGCGTCTCGATAGGCTTGGAAATCCGTTGAGTTTGGAACTCGCCACGGATTTGATATTGAATTCATTGCCTGAAAGTTATAGTCATTTTATTATGCACTATCACATGACTGGCATGGATAAGAATCTCTCGGAATTGCATGCGATGCTTAAGACCGCAGAGATGAATATCAAGAAGCCTAAAACCGATACTGTGTTAATGGTTAACAAAGGTAAATGGTTCAAAAAAGATGGCAAAGGTAAGGCAAGTGTTGCTAAGCCTAAGGCAAAAGTTGCCGATGCCAAAGAGGCTCCCAAGACATCTCAAAAGGATGCGGTTTGCTACCATTGCCAAGAGGTTGGACATTGGAAGCGCAACTGCAAGGCTTACAAGGAAGGCCTAAAGGCGAAGAAGAGCAATGCGATTGCTACTACTTCAGGTATCTATATGATAGATATTTTCCTTTCTGTTTCTAGTTCATGGGTATTAGATACCGGATGTGGATCTCACATTTGTTTAAATGTGCAGGGACCGAGAAATAGGAAGCTACTCAAACAAGGTAAAGTTGACCTGCGTGTTGGGAATGGAACAAGAGTTGCTGCATTAGCCATAGGGACATATGATGTAACTCTACCTAGTGGCTTAGTACTTGTTTTGAACAATTGTTACTATGTTCCGGATTTGAGTAGGAATATTATTTCTGTTTCTTGTTTGGATAATGAGGGGTATAATTTTCTTATTTCGAATAAGAAGTTTTATATTTATTTAAATGATATGCTTTATGGTATTGCAAATTCATTTAATGGCCTTTATGTTCTTGATGTTGATGAGAAACAAGATAGTGTTGAAATTTTTTATCATGTGGATAAGAAATCTAAACCGAATGACGTGAACAACTCATTCATGTGGCATTGCCGGCTTGGTCATATAAACGAGAAACACATTTCTAAACACAAAGATGGAATGTTAGACTCATTATGAATCATATGAGATATGCGAATCTTGTTTATTGAGTAAAATGACCAAACCACCCTACACTAAGAGTAGTGAAAGGGCTAGTGACTTATTAGGCCTAATACATGCTGATATATGTGGACCAATGAGCAGCATTGCTAGGGGAGGATTTCGGTATTTCGGAAATTTCCGCCGCTAGCTCATTTAATTTTTATTTAATTTTTGATTTATTGGTAGGAAATTTCATTATTTCATTATAAAAATTAAATTAAAATTAAATAATTTCAGCGACGGTAATTTCCGCCGCTGAATTAATTTATTTTAATTAATTTTTATTTCAGCGACGGAAATTTCCGTCGCTGAAATTAATTTAATTAAATTAATTTTTATTACAGCGACGGAAATTTCCGCCGCTGAAATGAAAATTTAATTAAATTAAATTGATTTAACGGCGGAAATTTCCGTCGCTGGACCCAATAATTCACCGGCGGAATTTAATTCCGTCGGTAAAATCAAAAAATACCGGCGGAAATTGACCCGTCGGAGCACTGCGACGGGCTGGTAGCGGCGGACCACCGACGGAATTTTTCCTCCGGTGATTATTTTTAGCGAAGGAAATTTAATTTTAGCGACGGAAATTTCCGTCGCTAAATGACCTTTTTCTGGTAGTGTATATGTCTATCTAATGAAGTCAAAGAGTGAATCGTTTGAGATGTTTAGAACATTTCAAAATGAAGTACAAAATCAACTTGACAAAACAATTAAAGCACTTCGATCCGATCGTGGTGGTGAGTATTTGAGCCAAGAGTTTGACAATCATCTCAAAAACTGTGGAATTGTTTCAGAGTTGACTCCACCCGAAATGTCACAATGGAATGGTGTTTCCGAGAGGAGGAATAGAACCCTATTAGATATGTTTCGTTCGATGATGAGTCAAGTAGACCTTCATATATCCTTTTGGGGACATGCATTAGACACTACTGCGTTCACACTGAACAGAGTCCCTACTAAATCGGCTCCTAAGACCCCACATGAGATGTGGCATGGAAGAAAACCTAATTTTTCTTTCATGAAGATTTTGGGTTACGAAGCTTATGTGAAAAGACTTGTCTCTGATAAGTTAGCACCTAAATCTGACAAGGTTATTTTCGTTGGTTACCCTAAGGAAACCAAGGGGTATTACTTTTACAACCACGTTGAGAACAAAGTGTTTGTTGCTCAATATGGTACTTTTCTTGAGAAACAGTTTCTCAATAAAGCATCTAGTGGGAGTAAAATTGATCTTGAAGAAGTTCAAGAACCCAAAAATAACATGGAACTGATAGTAGAGACTGAACCAAGTCCACAAGAAGTTGTGGAACCGGTTCAAGATCCACAAGTCCATCATAGATCGGATAGGTTACGATCTGCACCCGAGAGATATGTATTTCTCGTGTCGGAAAGTAATGAAGTGGAAGTCATTGAGAATGATGAACCTACTTCCTATCAAGAGGTGATGTCCGATCCCGATTCGGATAAATGGTTAGAAGCCATGAAGTTTGAATTGCAATCCATGTCGGATAATCAAGTTTGGAACTTAATTGAGCCACCCGAAGGTGTAAAAACCATAGGGTGCAAGTGGGATTTCAAGAAGAAAACTGACATGGATGGGAAGGTGCATACTTATAAGTCTAGGTTTGTAGCAAAGGGATATAGGCAAACTCATGGTGTAGACTATGATGAAACCTTCTCGCCTGTTGCCATGCTTAAGTCTGTTAGAATTTTGACTGCCAAAGCCGCATATTATGACTATGAGATATGGCAAATGGATGTCAAAACCGCTTTCCTTAATGAAAAACTGCTAGAGGATGTGTATATGACACAACCCGAAGGTTTTGTAGATCCACAAAATTCTAGTAAGGTGTGCAAGTTGCAAAGATCCATTTATGGATTGAAGCAAGCTTCTAGGAGTTGGAATCTTCAGTTTGATGAGAAAATCAAAGAGTTTGGTTTTATCAAGAACGAAGATAAACCTTATGTATACATGAAATTCAGTGGGAGCGTTGTGCTATTTCTCTTGTTGTATGTCGATGATATCTTACTCATTGGAAATGACATTCCTGCAGTTGAGACTGTCAAGTCTTGGTTAGGGAAGTGTTTCTCAATGAAAGATATGGGCGAAGCCGCTTACATCCTTGGTATCAAGATCTATAGCGATAGATCTAAGAGGATCATTGGTTTAAGTCAAAGTACCTACATTGACAAGGTTCTTAGAAGATTCAAGATGGAAAATTCTAAGATAGGAAACTTGCCAATGGGTCATGGTGTTACTCTTAGTAAGACTCAGTGTCCTAAGACAACTGATGAACGAAGGAGGATGAATGATATTCCATACGCTTCGGCTATTGGTTCTATCATGTATGCTATGATTTGTACTAGACCCGACGTCTCGTATGCTTTGAGCATGACAAGTCGTTACCAATCTGATCCGGGTGAGAACCATTGGATGGCAGTCAAGACGATCCTAAAGTACTTACGAAGGACTAAGGATACGTTCTTGGCATTTGAAGGGATGGAAGAAGATCTTGTTGTAAGAGGTTACATAGATGCTAGCTTCCAAACCGACAAGGATGATTTTCAATTGCAGTCGGGATTTGTGTTTATGCTTAACGGAGGTGCGATATGTTGGAAGAGTTCCAAGCAGAGTACTATTGCCGATTCTACTACTGAGGCCGAATATATAGTGGCATCCGAAGCAGCTAAGGAGGCAGTTTGGATCAAGAAGTTCATTAGTGACTTGGAAGTTGTTCCAAGTATCACTAATCCGGTGAAACTTTATTGTGACAACAATGGTGCCATTGCGCAAGCAAAGGAACCAAGGTCAGACCAGAGATCCAAACATATACTTAGACATTTTCATCTCATTCGAGAGTTCATTGAACGGAGAGACGTTAAGATATGCAAAGTATCAACCGATGATAACATTGGGGATCCGCTTACAAAGCCCCTCGCACAAGCTAAGCATGATGGTCATGTGAGGTCCATGGGTATTAGATACATAGATGGAGCCTAGTGCAAGTGGGAGATTGTTGGTGTGGTGCCCTTGGCGTTTAGTTATATTTAACTTATTATCTAAACCACTATGTAATCATCTTTATCATTTATTATAGAGAAAGTATTATTTGGTTCATTATATGTTTTGCATGTTTAAAATATTGAACTACGTCCCTAGTTGTTGTGAACAACTAGTATAAGTTGGTAATGGATAATCATGGAGAGGATTATATGCATATGATGCACATTACACTTATGGATACTTGCTAGAGAACAAGTATTGGACATGACCTACCGATGAGATTTATGATATGGTCAATAGTCATATGTGTCATGAATAAATCTCATGATAGTCGTGTTATTGAATCCTTAGTACCTGAGATTATCATCGTCTTCCACATGACGAAGATCGTGTTTGATATAGTCTAACCCTGTCTTTAATCGGATAGCAATAAGGGCTATGTTAGCACGATTGGAATCATGTAGGGAAGAATGATAAGTCAAGATGGGATTTGTCCCTCTTATGAAGAGAGATGTTTGCTTGGGCCCCTCGATGAATGATGTTGATGAAATGTGTGTCCGCACTCAAATTATTTGATAGAGATCAAATGCATTTGCATTATCAACATATTCGGAATCGAGAAAGCATTGAACGGAATGAGTTGACATAGACCATGACTCATGTTCAATTGGACATCGTGGACAAAGGGATTGTGACATTGGAACTATAGAGGAATCAAGCTTTGATGTTATATTAATTGGGTGGACATAATGATTTGCTAGAAGTCACTTATGTCTTGTGAGGTCGATGTTTCGACTCACCACCAACATAATATAATTCATTTTGGGTCACACACAAAAGAACGAATTTAATTCGAGCTAAATATGGAAATTTTGGGAAAGGGCACGACTCGTGCCCATGGGCACGACTCGTGCCAGTGCAGTTTAAACGATTACATTTTGGCGTTTCAAGGAATTCGTTGACTTGGTTGACTTTTGTGGTGGAGCACGACTCGTGACAATTGTCACGACTCGTGACAAACCCCCGCACGAATGAATCTTTTGTCACGAAGCGTGACACGACTGAAATCAGGCTTGGGGTCATTCGTGATGCCCTTTCACGACTCGTGGCATGACTCGTGACCAGGAGCACGAGTCGTGCCCTGGGCGAATTTTTGGTCAAACCGCGTTTCCTTGGACGGATTGGAAAAGGTTTCTCAAGGACTTCTAACCTATTTTGACTAGGGTTTATATATGATATAAATACAAGTCCTATGCAGCCATAAATCCTAATCCTATATCATTGTTCTAAAGTTTATGAAACCTTAGAGACTGATTTTGATTTTGAATCAAAAGGCTTCCCAAAATTATTCCATAATTTAGGCTTTGATTATTGAATATTGATTCAATAATCAAGAGGATCATCTAGCAATCCGTCAAGAAGGTGTTCTTAGATTCGTTCGCGTGTGTATTACCATTAGAGGGTGGTTACGTTATCACCTAAGGCTTGGATCAATTCATCACATTGAAGATCAAGGAGAAGTTTGAAGTTCCGATTCGTTGTCAAAATTCAAGGCTTGGATTTTGAAGATCTATTTAGTTAAACTGCATCGCATTCGAGGTATGTAATTCTATTTCATGAATTTCTAATCTCTTCATGCTAGACGGATCACATGGCTAGGGTTTTGATGTTAAAATTAAATCTTTCGCTGCGTTTGTAACCCCAAAACCAACAAATCCACCATCGGATGTCCTGGGTACGACGCTGAGCCATCCAGCGCTCCCACGAGGCCTGATCCTCGATCTCAACTGTAACTCCCTTCCTGGCAAATGTCTATGGCCTGAATGCAAGTGGAGCCTCCCCCAGGACCCCCAGCCTCTCCATCAGCCACATCGACAACAGAAATGGGCTTCCCCCGTGCATGTACCGCTTCCCGGCAGCCAACCGGTCAATAGCATGAAGGGTCTCTCCCAAGATCAAGGAAACTATATCTCGGCCCGATCGACAGTACAAAACAACGTCTAACAGAGACCGGTGGCACATCCCAAAGGAACAAACCATGAACAGGGACCCGATTGCACAGAGAGCAAAGGCATCCCAATAACAATTACCAATAACACCCAAGCTCCTAAACCTATCCGGGAGACCAGAAATTTCAAAATAGTCGGGTCCTCGAATCATATCTCGAGCTTCCTCCGGAGAGATTTGAAGGAGGCCAGACAATTTGTTGGCAAAGGCGGGCAAGGGAAGTGCCACCTCTTCCACCTCGGGTCCTCCAAGTAACGCCCTGAAATCCTCAATGGTGGGAACCACTTCGTTGTAGGAGAAGCAAAAGATATGTCTCCGAGTGTCCCAGAACGCGGCATAAGCTCTCATCAAGTCATAATCCGGAATGAGCTCCTTGAGAGACCATAGAGACTTGATCTTGTATCTCTCTTCAAAGAAAGCCCTATTCCCATGCATGACCTCCCGAGACCATTCCTTGAACTTGACGACGAAGATCATTTGCAATTCCTTTGGCAATTTAGGAGAATTCTTCATGTTTTCCATGGCTTTCTATGGTTGTGGGTCGTGATTTGAGAAAGAACAGAGAAGAAGATAAAGTTGAGTGATGAAAACCAAGCCTGAGGTGAAATTTAAATAACCCTGCCAGGTGCTGCCCTTGTCCGCGCGGATGCGATTTGCACCCTCAATCTCATCCATGCGGATAAGATTGTTCCCCTGTCCAAAATCTTTTTTGACAATAATAAAAACTGCTTGCCCAAATGAGGAAATCCTTCCCCAAATGGTCAAACATTAAAATATACCTATCCCCCATGATTTTCATTCAAAATCCCAACAAATATCCCTCTTTTGTCCCTATAAAACACAAAACTGGGCTCATGCAACTTGCATTCAGTATTGGATTAACAAAAACAAAAATACTTAGCAAGATAAAATGTATTAACCTAGTTATTACATGCCAAAAATAGAAAAAAAATAATGTGCATCGAATGTATATATGTTTTCTGCCCTAACAAACACACTCAGTCGGAATCGCTATCCAAATCGAGAACGGGGTCCTCCTCCCTGGCAATCTCCTTGCCGCGCCTCCGCACATTCCGTCGAGCCGTGCTCGGCCCCTCCGCCGCTGCCTCCGGGAAAGCCATCCCCGGCTCCATATAGTCCTCCACAGCATCAGAGAATCGGTCCTCGGGATCAGCCGTAACACCCCAAAACGGCACTCTAATATCCGCAAAGAAGTCGTACCCGAAGGAGAAGGCGTCAGATCTCCGGTCGTATGTGCCCGGGGTCTTTAGGGGAGTCCCATAACGTCCCTACGGCTCAAAAGCGCCGTCACCACCACCGTGTGAAGAGGAGCCCTTGCCAGTCCTGCCCTATACGAAGCCCGGTCCCTCCATGCCTCCAAAGATAATATGGTCCCGGGAGATCTCCGCGCTCCTGTCCATATAGTCAGAAGGAGAAGCGTCCGTCGACCCCCTAGGCTGAGTACGAGGAGTCTCCATAGACCTCCTGCCTGGCATAGTCTCGCTGGCAGGAATGGGGGACCTCTCCCGCATAGAGGTACTAGAATGCGATCAGCACATACCTGAGCATTCGGTTGAGGCCGGAAAGCTTGCGGCGTCACCGCTGGGAGGGGTATCTACACCCTAATCCTAACCCCACCCTGGGTATAAGAAAAGTTTGCCCGAGGGATCCTCACTACCGAATCCCCCTCCCTCGCCAGTACCTGAGGTGTCCTCAGCCTGGGCGCCACGAATGCCTGATAAGGCTCCTGAGTAACGTACTCCAGGGCAGGCCGCCCACCTCTGAACCAATACCAGTTCGTTGACCCTTCCTGGAGGCACATCATGTCAGCTGGAGGCTCAGCCTGCGCCAAAGCAGCCAACCCTAGACCATGCTGCCTCGTCACCCTCTCCCCCAAGTAGTAAACATCGCAGGTGAGCCCCCGCAGGATCTACCTCTGCCTCGTCCAGTGCTTAGCGCCACCCAGTTGGTCCACCTCGAACCGATCCCAAGGGTAAAAATTAACCCTACCACTAGTCTCTGCCCTCAAAGATGGCACCACGTCACTATACCGCATCTTTATCCTAGTCCGGCTAGTCCTCTTCACCCGGGCGTCCTTCGTACACCAAAGCATCGCCGGGTATGCAAAAGCCTCCCCCTGGATATGGTCCCACAAGGCGCAGCCAAAATTCTCCAAGGCCCAAACCTGCATCCAACAAATGAAATCCGTCAAAAAACCAAAAGTGCATACGCAATATGTACAAAAGATAAAGAAAAAGAGTGTACCTCTAATGGGAACTCGAAGCAGGTCAGGGAGGTGTACGCCTTCCTGTTGTATATGTCCAAAGCAAAGTATAACTCCGACAAGCCCGCCTCCCCCAGGCGTACTCATCTATCCTATCTATGTCCGCAAGAGACCCCAGCAAGGCAAACATAGCTGTGCCCTCAGCGTGCCCGAACAAAGTGCTGGAAAGGGCGAACCATAAGAAGCATCGAGCAATCTGCTCTGCTGTGATGGTCTGGTCCCTCTCTCATATCGGGCTATGCTCTCAGCCAACTTCGCCTCAATCACGGCGTACTCCATGCCCATCCCCTTCTACGGCACGATAATCCTCAGCAGATTCATCAACTCCTTGTCCGTATACCCATCGTGCCACTCCAAGCTGAGCCCCTTAAAAGACAGGCCAGTAATAGTGGCATAATCAGTAGGGGTCACAGTAGCCTCCCCCCAGAAGAAATGAAAAGTGTGGGTAACGTCCCACCAATACTCTGCCAGCGCCAAAAGGAGCCCCTTGCTCTTATGTAATCCAACCACCCCTCTCAGGTTCTCAACAAAGCCGTAAAGATTAGAAGCCACCACGAGCTGGCGAGGACTCCGATAACCCACCCTACCAGCCGTGGGCAGAGCATCCCAAAGCCTGACAACCGCCTCCACAGACCCCTGCATCTTTAGCTTATCCAACTTGCGTTGGACGATATCACCTCTCTCCTGAAAGTAGACACAACACAAATATGTCATCAAAATTGCCAATGTGATATGAAAAACAAAAGAACAGGAAAGAAATAAAATAAACTCCATCCCATTTTCGGATACATTTTCCTACACACATTCTTTTCTCAAAATACAATTTTCATTCAAAATCTCTTATACAAGAGTCCGTTCCAAATTCGGCAAATTTGTGTTCATTTTACAAATACAATTTTCATTCAAAATCTCTTATACAAGAGTCCGTTCCAAATTCGGCAAATTTGTGTTCATTTTACAAAATGCAATTTTCATTCAAAATCTCTTATACAAGAGTCCGTTCCAAATTCGGCAAATTTGTGTTCATTTTACAAAATGCAATTTTCATTCAAAATCTCTTATACAAGAGTCCGTTCCAAATTCGGTAAATTTGTACATTCTTACATAGCATGCATCTTTTCTCACATTCGTGCATCATGTTATCAAGCATGCATTCACAAAAGCAAATTTTCACCACAAAAAATCTCTTATGCAAGAGTCCGTCCCAAATTCGGCAAATTTGTACCCACTTTGTTTTTACATTATGCAAACTACTCATGTTTTTCATAAACAAATTGCATATTCTTTCTACCCATAACTTCAATTAAACACATGCATCACCAATTTCAATTTTCCATGGCAAAATAAACAAAAGCCCCAATTTTGACAATTCAAGCCCTAAGTCTAACATATACCAATTTTGACAAAAAACCAACAAAATAGCCAAAATTGAGTATCATACCATGCGGAGATCATCGTCGGTGGCCCAATGTTGCCACATATCCGGATAAAACTCCTCATTCATCGATTGCGAGAGTGTGTAATGGCGGTGCATTCTCACCAACTCGAGCCTCCTCTCCGCCGCCTCCCGACTCACCCGTCCTCGATGAACTCCACGAGCTCCTTCCCTTTTCTCCATAGCCTTGATTTTGAAGGATTTTGCGTAGAAATTGGACAACAATGGAGGTTTCTATCTCTTCTCCCTCGTTTTCTCTCGTCTCCCTCTGTTGACTGCTTAGGAAATTGAGGAAGAAGAACACGACCGTCCAGCTTTTTGAACCAGGCGCCCTGCTGATCTAGTCCGCGCGGACAAGATTGCAGGGCAAAATCCCTGTTTTGCCCTTTTAATTTCTGGTCTTCTGCACCCAGACCCCCAGTTTAACGAAAACTTAACGGAAGTCCATTCCCTTCCTAGTTTTCAACCCCGGCCGTCATCGTAACTCGTCCTTTAACGAAAACTTAACGAAAGTCCATTCCCTTCCTAGTTTTCAACCCTGGTCGTCATCGTAAGCCCGTCCTTTAACGAAAACTTAACGGAAGTCCATTCCCTTCCTATTTTTCAACCCCGGCCGTCATCGTAAGCCCGTCCTTTAACGAAAACTTAATGGAAGTCCATTCCCTTCCTAGTTTTCAACCCCGGCCATCATCGTAAGCCCGTCCTTTAACGAAAACTTAACGGAAGTCCATACCCTTCCTAGTTTTCAACCCCGGCCGTCATCGTAAGCCCGTCCTTTAATGTAAACTTAACGGAAGTCCATTCGCTTCCTAGTTTTCAACCCCGGCCGTCATCGTAAGCCCGTACTTTAACGAAAACCTAACGAAAGTCCATTCCCTTCCTAGTTTGCAGTCCCGGCCATCATCGTAAGCCCGTTCATTTAACGAAAACCTAACGGAAGCCCATTCCTTTCCTTGTTTTCAACCTCAGCCATCATTGTAAGCCCGCACCAAGAACACACATCCCCAGTAGTTTCTGAACTATGTCTAGGCTTGATTCCTATCCGGGATACGTAGGTAGCCTACCATAGGTCCAGCCACTTGACCAATACGGTCACCCTTTTTCCTGACAGTTATCGTTAGCCCGAATCTTCCCCAGCGAGAACACTTTCAAATAGTCTCCCTCAGGTTCATACTCCTGAACCGAACCTCGACTAAAGTTCATACTCTTGAACTAAGTCCCAATTTAGGTTCATACTCCTGAACCGAACCTCGACTTAAGTTCATACTCCTGAACTAAGTCCCAATTTAGGTTCATATTCCTGAACCGAGCCTCGACTTAGATTCATACTCCTGAACTAAGTCCCAATTTAGGTTCATACTCCTGAACCGAGCCTCGACTTAGGTTCATACTCCTGAACTAAGTCCCAATCTAAGTTCATACTCCTGAACCGAGCCTCGACTTAGGTTCATACTCCTGAACTAAGTCCCAATCTATGTTCATACTCCTGAACCGAGCCTCGACTTAGGTTCATACTCCTGAACTAAGTCCCACTTAGGTTCATACTCCTGAACTAAGTCTCAATCTAGGTATAGACGCCTATGCTAAGTCGAATCAGTCTTCGGCAATGCTTCTGTTAAGTCGAGTCTGTCTTTGGCAACGCTTCCGCTAAGTCAAATCAGTCTTCGGCAACGCTTCCGCTAAAGTCGAGTCAGTCTTCGGCAACGCTTCCGCTAAGTCGAGTCTATCTTCGGCAACGCCTCCGCTAAGTCGAATCAGTCTTCAACAACGCTTCCGCTAAGTCGAGTCTGTCTTCGGCAACGCTTTCGCAAAGTTGAATCAGTCTTCAGTAATGCTTCCGCTAAAGTCAAGTCAGTCTTTGGCAACGCTTCTGCTAGGTTGAGTCTGTCTTCGGCAATGCCTCCGCTAAGTCGAGTCTATCTTCGGCAACGCTTCCGCTAAGTAGAATCAGTCTTCGGCAACGCTTCCGCTAAGTCGAGTCAGTCTTCGGCAACACTTCCGCTAGGTCGAGTCTGTCTTCGACAACGCTTCCGCTAAGTCGATTCTTCCTTCGGCAACGCCTTCGTTAGTCGAATCTACCTTCGACAACGAAAATGCGGTGGGAGGTCCATTCGTTTGACCGCTCCTTTCCCCCGTAAGACCTGAACTACGACCGGCTTGATTACCATAAGGGATACGTAGGAATCCTTTCGTTAAGGGTCCAGCCATTCGACCACCTCGGTCACCTCCTCGCCCATCTAGGCAACGTTTGCCAAATTGGGATCGTCACTTTGTCGACGACCCCACTTCCCCTGGAAGTACCGTCCCCGAGGGGCTACTGTAAGTACCCCAATCTGGGTCATTAATGTTTCGTCAGCCCAAATTAATGATTTATAATCATTTAGGGGCATTTTGGACATTATTTTGACAATTTGAATGAGGAAGGACCTCTTAGGAATAAAAAAATGGACAATTACCTCATTGAAAACCTGTCATTTCCAAGAAAAGGAATATTGACCATTTAGAAAAAGCCAAAACTGCCAAAACTGCTTTCTGCAAAAAATAGGCATGTTGCTTAGGTCATCTGCGCGGACAAGATTGCACCTACAATCTTGTCCACGCGGATAAGATCAGCATCCAGACAACCTATAAATACAGCCCTTCTCCCTCAGTCTAAAACACAGAGAAAAATACCCAAGAAATTCGAAAACCTACTGTTATAATGCCAAAAATCATACCCAATTAGTCCTTCACACCTTCAAAATCCAAAATCCAACACCAAATCCAACCTCAAATCCATCTCAAACTACCCCTAAGCCTTGAAATCTCTCAATCCCTAAACAACAAACCAAGAAACAATTGGTAAACCCTCACCTCCCTTACTCAAATCTCCATCATCCATGCATATTTTTCATATATAAATGATGTAGCTTAGTTTCTTCACTTGCTTGCTCATCCCCTTCCTCTCTTATCCCAAGGATCCAAGAGGATCTCAATGGAACCCATTTCCATGGATGATCCTCTAAAATGATCCACATTCTCTTTTATTTTATGTCATTCCCCACTTCCCTTTTTATATCTCTTGGTACTTGTTTGCTTGACCTAGAAGATGATCATTTTGGAGTCAATCTCCACATATGACCACTTTTAAATGGTTCATACTACCTAATCTCATGTCTCTTTATATTTTTAGTTTTTACTTGTTTTCTTGACCTAAATATGGTCATCTTGGAGTCAATCTCCATAGATGATCATTTCAAATGGTCCACATTACTTACATTCCTTGCAAATTCCCCTCCCCATGTCTAAGATGCTCACCTTGGAACACTTTCCTTGGATGAACATCATCTAGGCTTACAAAATAGTCACACAAGATGTAGGAGATACACTTGAGTATAGATCTCAAGGATGGTCATCTTATGACCATCTTAGAGATCTTCCTCTAAAAGTTGATACATCTTGACCTATCCCTTGTTCAATTTACTTTCATGTCAAATTCCCCTTTTCTCCTAGCAAATGAAATACTCACAAAGTCCTAACGTACCCCCCGGATGACTTGATTAAGTGGATTCATCACTTATAACCGCTAATCAAAGTTTAGGGAAAGAGAGGACAAGCATGGATGCCAAAATCCAAATCCCCCTTTACTTTCTATCTTTTAGTTACAATTCCAGTTAAGTCCTATAAATCCAGTTAACTTTCTGGAAATTACAGTGACTAAACTGGAAACTGTAAAAATATTGGCACTGCAGGGCTATCCGCGCGGATGAGATTGCACTACAGTCTTGTCCACGCGGATGACATTGTCATCTGTAAACTGTCCCTCAGTTTTTCTATTATTTTCAGTTTAATCATTGTTTTTAAAATGTTTTTCAGTTAAGTCCCTAAAATTTCAGTTATTTTCAGAAAAGTCCCTTTAAACACACACACACACACAAAAAAGGTTACAAGTGAGGAAGACTCATCGTATGAGGCATTCTGAGTGAACACCAATGTTCTTCCCAGAGTGTAACGTGACCTCCGAACTCACTTTCTCTAATATTGGGTATTTTTCAAAGTTTTGACCCTTAAACTAAAAACGGCGTGACGACTCCAAAAATGATTTTAAAAAGTCCGATAAAATTTTTTCAAAACTTTCAAAAACAAACAAAAGTCTTGTCGGGCGGCCAAAAAAAAATCGCGGACACACATCATCACAGTAAGCTTTAGTATTCAGCTCTAGCTCCCTCTATCTCTGTTCGAAAGAGATAGCGATGTAAGCTTTAGTATTCAGCTCTAGCTCCCTCTATCTCTGTTCGAAAGAGATAGCTACGTAAGCTTTAGAATTCAGCTCTAGCTCCCTCTATCTCTGTTCGAAAGAGATAGCGATGTAAGCTTTAGTATTCAACTTTAGCTCCCTCTATCTCTGTTCGAAAGAGATAGCAACGTAAGCTTTAGTATTCAACTTTAGCTCCATCTATCTCTGTTCGAAAGAGATAGCGACGTAAGCTTTAGTATTCAACTTTAGCTCCCTCTATCTCAGTTCGAAAGAGATAGCGCTGTAAGCTTTACTATCTAGCTTCAGCTCCCTCTATCTCTGTTAAAAAGAGATAGCGACGTAAGCTTTAGTTTTCCAACTTTAGCTCCCTCTATCTCTGTTCGAAAGAGATAGCGACATAAGCTTTAGTTTCTTAAGGTGACTCCTCCATTAACTGTCAAAATTTTGAGGATGCTAGACCTGTTTCTAACTGTCTAGCAATGATTCCGAACTACGATTGTGGCTTGATTCCTCCCGAGGATACGTAGGTAGCCTTTACAAAGGTCCACCCATCTGATCACATTGGTCACCCCCTTCCTTTACCATCTCCTTAGCGGTGTGTGAACCTATTAAAAGGTCCAGCCATTCGACCTCTTAGGTCACCTCCTCTCCTTCTTCATAGCAAGGGACCAGTTTCTCTTCATCATTCCCCCATCGGATTCCGAACTGCGATCATGACTTGATTCCCCCGGGATACGTAGGTAACCTACTTTAGGTTCAGCCAATCTGTCACACATGAAATCCTTTCCCTAGTGGATCCATAACTACGAATTGGCTTGATTCCTCTTCAGGATACGTAGGTAGCCTTCCAAAGGTTCAGCCACTCGACCTCTTTGATCACCCAATCCCAATCCATCTCGATAGTTCGCCAGATTGGATTCTCACTTTTATCGACAACCCCACTAGCTTTGCAAGTACCGTTGCTGAGGTGCTTCTGTAAGTACCCAAATCTGGCTCATGCCTTCCAGTTAAAGTTTCCTAGCAGTTCCCTAAACTTTCATAAAGTTTAGGGACAATTTGGGAACTTTTCAAAACTTTCCAAGCAAGGAAGGACCTATTAGGAATTAGAATTCTGGACAGGACCTCGCTGGAAAGAAGCTTTCAATCTGCCACCTTGCATGATTCCAGAAACATGCTGACGTGACGGAAGAAGACGCCGAACGGCTTCATTAGCCGCAAGATCACGTCGGGCGGCTTCATTAGAAGCAAACCAGAAGCCTATAAATAGAGGCCTCCTCTATTCATTTTAATACACAATTTTGAGCACTGTTACTCTGCAGAAATAGAAACTCGGTTTACAGTCCCAAAAAACATACAAAACCCTCCTCTCTCATACACTAATCCTACCTTAATCTATTTCTAAATAGATATTGCCTAGGAAAACTCCCTTGGAAATAGAGAAAACCAATATTGGTAATCTCTCCTTCCTTTACCTTTGATACACTCCTATATACTCTTGTTCTACTATTACTTGTTATTTATCTTCATTTATTGTCATAAAGCTTTGATCTTTATCAATGTAGATCCATATTTCCTATTCCCCTACACAAAGGATTCAATGGAGATCCTCTCCCTAGGATGAAAAAGATTCCACAAGTGGCTTGTTCTAGGGATGATCTACAATATGATGATGTGATTTTCCTTTATATTTATGTATAAAAATGCAATCTTTACCTATTATATGTCATTCCCTTCCCATTGATCTAGCTTTCCAAGGATTGTCCACCTTATGAGGTATTAAGGACATAGGAAAAGCCATAAAGATCATCCCTTTTACATTATGTCTTTAGATTAATGATACTCCTTGTATTGTTCATATTAAAAATGCAATTTTTACATTACACCATTTCCCCCCATGTCCCTAAAGTTGGATTCTTTCTCCAAGGATTGTCTAAAAGCCTTCTAAGGCACAAAAGACATAGGATGAGTATAAAGATCCAATCTTTAAATCCTATTCCCCTAGTCCCGTGGTTCTTGATGCATTCTATGGTGATGATTGGTGTAAAGACACCATCTTTACATCAATCCCATTATAAAAATGCCACAATCTTTATCCCTTTAGAAATCAATGAGTCTTAGTCCCTAAATCTCCGATAATCACTTGAGACAAACATAAAAGGTCCCCACAAATCATCATTGTCCCAAGATGTAGGATCGATGGACAAAGATTCATTCCTTTCTAAAGAGTCTCATTCTTGGACTTAAAGACAAGCCCCTTTTGATCACATGTGACTAAAATCCCCAAGGAAAGTTAGGTTAAGACATACCAAGACTCCTACGCCTATGTTGGTTGATTAATCTAACGGGAGGGTAGATAAGTCCCGTAATGATGATCATAAGTCCAAAGTGAGCACGGGATCAAAATCCCGAAAACACCAAAGTCCAAGATATCCCGAACTAAAACCTTCAAAAAAAATTCTTACGTTCGGATAATAAACTTGGCACATTATTCTCTCTTCAAATCACACAAGCACACAAACAAGCACAAATTTTGGACCTAGGAAGACTTGCTTTTGCAAGGCTCCTTGGGTGAACGCCAAACGTTTTTCCCAAGGAGTAACTTAACCTCTGAACCCTTTTCCTTTTTTTCAAAGTTTTGAGGAAATCAAAATGGCATGGCGACTCCATTTTTCATAAAACCAGTGTCTTCAAACTGAGGTGAACGGCGACCCCTTTTTCATAAAAAAAGAAAAGAGGAAAACTTTGGGGCCACATTCACAGTTTGGCGACTCCGCTGGGGAGATGTAAATGTTCTACAAAATTCTTTTCTCATAAGAAGCGTTGGAAACATTTACGAGGGTTAGCCTTTCGTATCGGGTCTGATCTTTGTGCTTGTGCAATTTTCTTTTTTTGCATGCATCTTTTGTGTTATTTTGGCTTGTACATACTCTGAATAATAAACAGGTGCGACTCTGAAGCTTAAAGTTGCCAAAAATCCCTGGAAAAACAGTCTGGAAAGGCAGCAAATTGGAACTTGGAAAACTGTTGAATCCAGCCGGACGGCCTGATCTTCCCTTATCTGAGCCGGGCGGCTTCATTCGCAGTTCCACCAGGACACTTTTATCTGAGGCTAATCTGGAAACCATGGTGATTTGGGGCTATTCAGTCATGAATCTGGCCTGGTTCCATAAAATTTACGTGCTTATGTGATGCATTTCCTCCGTCCCAAAACATTCTTTTAAAACACATGCTGAAAAATCTCTATTTTAACTCAAAAAAAAAAGAATTTTTAGGAGACCGCACACTACGTGCACTATATATATCCTGTACACTTTTGCACGCACATCCTTTAAACCCAGGATGGTTGTTCAGCTGCAGTCATTGACAGTGTTACGACGCTCCCGGGCGCGCACGGAATCATCCCAAACTCCCCATGGCAGCCTGTGTCGACCACTGCACTAGTTCGTGTCAAACTTTTAAAAGCTGTGACTTTTTGGTTGGATTTTAGTCTAGACTGTGTCATACATCCTCATCGTATACCCCCGTAAAAGTTAAACTCGAGCCCATGCTAAAAGTCAAGATTCCTCGCACAAGCGAAGCCATGCCGAAATTTCATTTGGCAAAATTGCCAAAATCTTGACCTCGACATTGACCTTGACTTTGACTTGCACGAAGTATGTAAAAGTCAAACCTGAGCCCATGCTAGAGTCAAGATTCCTCGCGCAAGCAAAGCCATGCTGTAGCGTTGATATTTTGAATAACAAAGTCGCCACTTATTATTTATTTAGGAAAACAATAAGAATTTTTTTTTTGATATTTAAAGAGATTTGAGGGTTCGAGGGTTAAGTTATGGAATTGGAAGGTCAAGGAGCACCCATTCCACCTAATCCGAAGATCGGTCTTGCCAATTGAGTATTATAAATCTTTTCAATAAATAAGAACAAGAAAACCCTAATTAATTTCTTGAGCCTTGATGTTCGTCAATCAACGTGGTTGAAGGACGAATTTAGGAGTTGTTTGTGAGTGATTTGAAGGAATCTTTCGGGGAGAGAAACCAGCAAATGGTGTATGTTGTGTGTTTTCAATCGTGGATCGGGGACCTCCGAAATACTGAAAGCCATCAAGTATTTTTAGGGGTTTAAGAGTTAAAGGTGGAGAGGGAAATCACCCTAGGAAGGTTCCAGAACTCAAATGCTATTGGAGAACCGGATGGGATAAGATTTATCAGAAAAAGAGGTTGAAACGGAGAACGAGAGTGATTTTGCACATCCTGCAGAGGGGTTGTCTCGTGCGAGACACGCTTGTTCTGCGCGGGACAACTAGTCAAATGACCATTTTGTCCTCTTCAGTTATTCTGTTAGTCAGTTAGGTCCAAAACTAACGAGTTTAGTTAGAAACTTAACGAAACATGATGAAACTAATATGCTTTCATCAAAACACAAAAGAAAGACGAAGAGTAGTGTAATCATGAATTATTGGCTCAGAATGGGGTGTCTACAGAGCCCCTCGGCGACAAGACTAATGGAAGAAGTCATGTCGTCGATAGAAAAGACATCATTCTGAACAATGGGATGGTTGTGCCGCACGACTGCCTACGTATCTCTATCGGAGAATCAGACCAAAACGTAGTTCGACTCCAAAACACTAAAAAGGCTATTTTAGGTATTTTGGAAAGCATTTTTGAAAAACCAATTTTTGAAAGAAAAGGTAAGATCGTACTGAGGAATCAAGGACTTGACCCAATTCTGATGATACCCATTGTTGATGATGCGCCGCCCGAGGTTACTGACGTTGTCGTTGTTGCTGAAGTCACGGACTTGAAAGTTGTTGCGGTCACAGACTTTATTGACGTTTCTAAGGTCACGGACTTGAAGTTTGCTGCCGTCACAGACTTTGTTGATGTCGCCGAGGTCACGGACTTGAAGTTTGTTGCCGTCACAGACTTTGTTGGTGTTGCCGAGGTCACGGACTTGAAGTTTGTTGCCGTCACAGACTTTTCTGATGTTGCCGAGGTCACGGACTTAAAGTTTGTTGCCGTCACAGACTTTGTTGATGTTTCCAAGATCACGGACTTGAAGTTTGCTGCCGTCACAGACTTTGAAGTTGTTGGTTGAGGTGGAGGTTCTGTCGGCTCCTGTAATGCAAGGATATATGCATGCTGGTCTCGGATGGACCGAAAAAATTCTTACCTTTCTGCACCTGCTAGCACATAAAGATTCCAAATAGATTTTATAGATTTTAGTTGTTCAGCTGGACTTACGTGGTCGTGCCCACGTCTATTAGTGTAAATGGCCGATTGGTCATTTTGGTGGTGAGTATGAGTATATGGTATATGGATATGTAGGGACATTTGTATGGATTTGTATTTGAGAGGGGTGAGCTATATGAGTGAACTTGTGTTTGACAAGTTGGGACCAAATTGGGTTTTGCAGAATCTATTGCTAGTCAGCAAGGCTGAATTTCAATGAGTAACCTTGTGTGAACACATCTAGGCCTGTTGCGAATCCTCATTCTTAATTCTCCCTTAAATCGTGTCTCTAGGAGGCAAATGACTACAAATATGTCGACTGTCATAATGGCTTTATGTCTAAGGCCCTTTGCTGTCTCAAGCCCTAAGTTGCTTGCAAGTGGTAGATGACTTTGTGAACAGGCTTGTGAGTCTGCTATCTTGATTTGAAGATGATCGAAGAAGACTCTTCTTGTTGATTTGATTTGAAGATCAAATGATGCTCGATGAATAAGGTTGAAAAATACTCTCCTTTTGTCCTTGATTTTTTTTCTTAGTGACGCACCCTGGTTTTTGCCTAGACCGCCCTTTCGGGTTTTCAATCTAGCAGGCATCTCTTTTGCGCCCTTTTTTTTTGAAAAATAGTATGTTAACTCGAAGAGAACTCAAAAGAGAGAATCTTATTGAGAAGAGAGAGATGAGATCTCAAGTTAGTTGAGGAGAGACGGATTTGGAAGGTGATCCAAGCATTGACTCTTTGGAGAAGTGTATTTTCTAATGATGAGAGTGAGAAGCAAAGAGGAAAGCTCCTAATGCAGATTTGACTATTTTGAAGAGTTGAAGTAGAGATTGACAAGGGGAGGAGAGGTTAGGAAGCCCCAATTTTGATGCTTGGATTTCAAGAGTGTGTATGAGAGTGGCTAACAGGAAGCCCCTAGACTCAACAAGAAACGTTACTTGGCTCAAGGATCTAGAAAAGTTGTTCTACCTTTTAATGAACCGTGCATCATCTAGAAATTTCTAAATAAGTTTGAGAAGGATGCCAATCATTAGCATGACTTAAGGGTAAACGTTTTTCTTGATACTGAAAGTCTTCTTCACTTGTTATAAGAGGATGTTGAGTAATCATCATTTCTTTTGTTGGTATCACTTGACTCCTCTTCTTTGTGGGAGAGTCCTTCATGCATTTGAAGTTTCACCTTTGTTGTGGGGTGATGAAAGCTTGAGAGTTTTTTTTTTGTACTCTCAAAGCTTTGAATTGAGTAGCCCTACTCTTCTTGGAATGAGGGTTGATAGCAGCGCCTTTGGCTTTCTTCGCTTGTTGACCTTCGACTTTTAGTAGGGGTAATGTCTATCCCTTAAGCCTTCTAATGATAACTTTTTGTTTAAACTTATTTAGAAGTCTCTATATTTTGCGATGATTTAGGAAATGGAGGGTCCATTATTTTGCATGAATTAAATGATACTCATGAGGTAGAACAACCTTAGGGAAAGTGTTTAGGAAAAGAAAATATCTTTGATTAATCGGAGAAATTGAAACAGACTCGATAGTTTAGATGACACAGACTAGAGGAGGTGAGAAGTACTAGAAAGACAGAACGACTCTTCGAGTTAATACTTGGAAATTTAAAACCTAATCTACTTCTATCAAAGGAGAAAGGGAGAGGATAGTCG
Organism: Adenophora triphylla var. japonica; assembly: GCA_022495995.1. NCBI lineage: Eukaryota > Viridiplantae > Streptophyta > Magnoliopsida > Asterales > Campanulaceae > Adenophora > Adenophora triphylla. Next base: position 66,166 of record JAFEMH010000698.1, read on the forward strand.
TAGCCCCAAAGTGGTAGGTGGAGAGAGCTTCATCTTCTTCATGTATTACAAGGGAGAGGATTGGTGATTATGTTGGAACGTTCTAACTCTCCATTCTCAAAAAGGTCTTGGATGAGGTCCTTCAAGTGGTGGCAAGTGTTGGTGTCGTGGTCGGTGAAGTTGTGGTACTTGCAGAATAAGTGATGAGCATGATTAGGACCCATATCCTTAGGTGGACCACCTTCTCTTGGTTTGATTTTTTCATTCTTGACAAGAACATTGAAGAGTTCTTCTTGAGTGATTCATTCAATTTTTTTATAGTGCCTCTTCTTCTTTTCGGGAGGAGGAATAGCAGAATACTTGCCGGTGTTGGGGTGGTTGAATGCAATAGCATTGACTGAAGCATCCTTACTTGTAGTACGCTTGTTGAAGTGGAAAGTGCTTTCCTTCTTTCTACTCTTTAGGAAGTTATCAATCCTAATTCTGGACTTATGGAGTTCATTGAAACTAGGAAAGTAATTACCGGCGAGCTTCTCTTGAAATTTATCACGGAGGCATTGGAGGAAGATGTGGATTTGCTCTTTGAGGGTAGGTCTTTTGAAAATTTCAGTAAGTTTGAGTCTCCATTTTCTAGCAAATTCAAAAAATGACTCATTGGCATGTTGTTTGGTTTGTTCAAGATCCCTCCTAGTAGGACGGTAAGTGGAGTTGTCTTCGAACTGCCTTTGGAAGACTAAACATTCACATGGCCCATCAAGCCTTGTAGTCTTAGGAAGAGACATGTACCAATCCCTTGCAGCACCCTCCAAAGTATGAGGAAAGCATTGGGCCAAGATTGTGTTATCAACGCCCATTGGAAGCATAGCCCAAGTGTAGGTTTCAACATGAGCTCGAGGACAAGTAGTGCCATTAAACTTGGCAATATCGGGTGTCTTGTACTTGCGAGGAAACTTGGTGATGGACTGTTGAAGAGCATCGGGATCAAATGGAACGAATGACCCTTTGGAAGTGTCAAGAGTCGCAAGTTTCTTCTCAAGGTAGTTCTTAGTAACATGGTCACCAAGTTTAGTAGTTTCACCACTGCCTTCTTTCGTAGTTTTAGTGCCCTTGGAGGTATGTTCCTCATTATCGAAGGAGGATGAGGGAGAGGATGAATCAGATTCTTCCTCTTTCTTGCTTGACTTTTTGGTTTTCCTACTCTTTTTGGTGTAGGATTCCTCGTCATCGGAGGAGGATTTCTCTTTCTGCTTTTGTTTTCTTCCTTTCTTGACTTTTATATCGTGAAGCTCTTGCATGAGGGCGACCATTTGGGCATTTTGCTCCTCAATATTCCTACTTTGTTCATCCATCTTAAGCAGGGCTTGGATGAGTTGGGCCTTAGCTTCATTGATTTCGGCCTCGGTGACAGAAGGAGAAGAAGACATCGTGTCGAGCTTTGGCGAATAACCTAGATGTGTAGCAACCGTGTTAAACCATGATCGAGTCCCAACAAGTCGGCTGAATAGGGTGAATGAAGGCTTGAAGGTTTTGGCCAAAATACGAATAGACCGAACACTTGTCTCGCACGGGACAAGCAGTCTCGCGCGAGACAACACCACGGGAAGTCACAATTTTTCTGATTTTAATCCTAGTTTTGATCGGACGGAAAATCCGTTTTTGGGGTTTCTATCATTCAGAATCCAAACCTAAGGACCTAGGGGTCGAAGTCTTCCCAAGTAATATCAAGTTTTGTGCAATAATTTTGGTGAGAAATTTTTCTCTTTAGGGGCAAATCCGAAGGGACAATTATAGGGACCATTCTGAAGGGACAATTCCGAAGCGGCAATTTATTGATTTCTTTTCCATGGTTTATTGCACAAAATAAGGTCTTGGCAAGGGATTATAAGGACTCCAAGATCAAACCGATCGGTCATGGAGTGTTCTTAAAGAGACAATCTACATGATATGTGTCAACGTAGGGCTGGAAGGCTAGGCTCCCCGCGATATGACAATCTAGATGGATTGAAGATGCGGAGTGGGATGATCCAACTTCGGAGAGACCAGCTACTAGGTGCTTACCGTCATCCGTCCTTAGTGTGGATCCCGGGATTATCTGGGTATGTAGTGCAATGACAGTTATAATATGAGTGCGCGTGTGTGGGAGTCAATCTAGGTGATTGAGAAAATAAAGATTTTTTTTTTAATACAAAAGAAAAACAAGCAATGGCCGCACCAAGAGGTTGCCTACGTTTCTTCCAAATCAGGAAGACTCAGGTCGTCGTAGTTCCACTTAAAGAGATAGAGAAATAGAATTAAATAAATTAATTACAAAGCCCGAGTCAATCGAAAATCAAAATGTCAAAAGAGATAGCGACGTAAGCTTTAGTATTCATCTCTTGCTCCCTCTATCTCTGTTCGAAAAAGATAGCGACGTAAGCTTTAGTATTTAGCTCTAGCTCCCTCTATCTCTGTTCGAAAGAGATAGCGACGTAAGCTTTAGTATTCAGCTTTTGCTCCCTCTATCTCTGTTCGAAAGAGATAGCGACGTAAGCTTTAGTATTCAGCTTTAGCTCCCTCTATCTCTGTTCGAAAGAGATAGCGACGTAAGCTTTAGTATTCAACTTTAGCTCCCTCTATCTCTGTTCGAAAGAGATAGCGACGTAAGCTTTAGTATTCAGCTCTAGCTCCCTCTATCTCTGTTCGAAAGAGATAGCGACGTAAGCTTTAGTATTCAGCTCTAGCTCCCTCTATCTCTGTTCGAAAGAGATAGCGACGTAAGCTTTAGTATTCAGCTCTAGCTCCCTCTATCTCTGTTCGAAAGAGATAGCGACGTAAGCTTTAGTATTCAGCTCTAGCTCCCTCTATCTCTGTTCAAAAGAGAAAGCACTTTAGCTCCCTCTATCTTTGTTAGAAAGAGATAGCGACATAAGCTTTAGTATTCGGTTTTAGCTCCCTCTATCTCTGTTCGAAAGTGATAGCGACGTAAGCTTTAGTATTCAGCTTTTGCTCCCTCTATCTCTGTTCGTAAGAGATAGCGACGTAGGCTTTAGTATTCAGCTTTAGCTCCCTCTATCTCTATTCAAAAGAGATAGCGACGTAAGCTTTAGTATTCAACTTTAGCTCCCTCTATCTCTGTTCGAAAGAGATAGCGATGTAAGCTTTAGTATTCAGCTCTAGCTCCCTCTATCTCTGTCTGAAAGAGATAGCGACGTAAGCTTTAGTTTTCAGCTCTAGCTCCCTCTATCTATGTTCAAAAAAGATAGCGACGTAAGCTTTAGTATTCAGCTCTAGCTCCCTCTATCTCTGTTCGAAAGAGATAGCGACGTAAGCTTTAGTATTCAGCTCTAGCTCCCTCTATCTCTGTTCGAAAGAGAAAGCACTTTAGCTCCCTCTATCTCTGTTAGAAAAAGATAGCGACGTAAGCTTTAGTATTCGGTTTTAGCTCCCTCTATCTCTGTTCGAAAGAGATAGCGATGTAAGCTTTAGTATTCATCTCTAGCTCCCTCTATCTCTGTTCGAAAGAGATAGCGATGTAAGATTTAGTATTCAGCTCTAGCTCCCTCTATCTATGTTCGAAAGAGATAGCGACGTAAGCTTTAATATTCAGCTCTAGCTCCCTCTATCTCTGTTCGAAAGAGATAGCGATGTAAGCTTTAGTATTCAGCTCTAGCTCCCTCTATCTCTATTCGAAAGAGATAGCCCTTTAGCTCCCTCTATCTCTGTTCGAAAGAGATAGCGATGTAAGCTTTAGTATTCAGTTTTAGCTCCCTCTATCTCTGTTAGAAAGAGATAGCGACGTATGCTTTAGTATTCAGCTCTAGCTCCCTCTATCTCTGTTCGAAAGAGATAGCGACGTAAGCTTTAGTATTCAGCTTTAGCTCCCTCTATCTCTATTCGAAAGAGATAGTGACGTAAGCTTTAGTATTCAGCTCTAGCTCCCTCTATCTCTGTTCGAAAGAGATAGCGACGTAAGCTTTAGTATTCAGCTCTATCTCCCTCTATCTCTATTCAAAAGAGATAGCGACGTAAGCTTTAGTATTCAGCTCTAGCTCCCTCTATCTCTGTTCGAAAGAGATAGCGACGTAAGCTTTAGTATTCAGCTCTAGCTCCCTCTATCTCTATTCAAAAGAGAAAGCACTTTAGCTCCCTCTATCTCTGTTAGAAAGAGATAGCGACATAAGCTTTAGTATTCGGTTTTAGCTCCCTCTATCTCTGTTCGAAAGTGATAGCGACGTAAGCTTTAGTATTCAGCTTTTGCTCCCTCTATCTCTGTTCGTAAGAGATAGCGACGTAGGCTTTAGTATTCAGCTTTAGCTGCCTCTATCTCTATTCAAAAGAGATAGCGACGTAAGCTTTAGTATTCAACTTTAGCTCCCTCCATCTCTGTTCGAAAGAGATAGCGACGTAAGCTTTAGTATTCAGCTCTAGCTCCCTCTATCTCTGTCTGAAAGAGATAGCGACGTAAGCTTTGGTATTCAGCTCTAGCTCCCTCTATCTATGTTCAAAAAAGATAGCGACGTAAGCTTTAGTATTCAGCTCTAGCTCCCTCTATCTCTGTTCGAAAGAGATAGCGACGTAAGCTTTAGTATTCAGCTCTAGCTCCCTCTATCTCTGTTCGAAAGAGAAAGCACTTTAGCTCCCTCTATCTCTGTTAGAAAAAGATAGCGACGTAAGCTTTAGTATTCGGTTTTAGCTCCCTCTATCTCTGTTCGAAAGAGATAGCGATGTAAGCTTTAGTATTCATCTCTAGCTCCCTCTATCTCTGTTCGAAAGAGATAGCGATGTAAGATTTAGTATTCAGCTCTAGCTCCCTCTATCTATGTTCGAAAGAGATAGCGACGTAAGCTTTAATATTCAGCTCTAGCTCCCTCTATCTCTGTTCGAAAGAGATAGCGATGTAAGCTTTAGTATTCAGCTCTAGCTCCCTCTATCTCTATTCGAAAGAGATAGCCCTTTAGCTCCCTCTATCTCTGTTCGAAAGAGATAGCGATGTAAGCTTTAGTATTCGGTTTTAGCTCCCTCTATCTCTGTTTAAAAGAGATAGCGAAGTAAGCTTTAGTATTCAGCTTTAGCTCCCTCTATCTCTGTTCGAAAGAGATAGCGCCGTAAGCTTTAGTATTCAGCTTTAGCTCCCTCTATCTCTGTTCGAAAGAGATAGCGCCGTAAGCTTTAGTATTCAGCTTTAGCTCCCTCTATCTCTGTTCGAAAGAGATAGCGCCGTAAGCTTTAGTATTCAGCTTTAGCTCCCTCTATCTCTGTTCGAAAGTGATAGCGACGTAAGCTTTAGTATTCAGCTCTAGCTCCCTCTATCTCTGTTCAAAAGAGATAGCGACGTAAGATTTAGTATTCATCTTTAGCTCCCTCTATCTCTGTTCGAAAGAGCTACGACGTAAGCTTTAGTATTCAACTTTATCTCCCTCTATCTCTGTTTGAAAGAGATAGCGACGTAAGCTTTAGTATTCAGCTCTAGCTCCCTCTTTCTCTGTTCGAAAGAGATAGTGACGTAAGCTTTTGTATTCAACTTTACCTCCCTCTATCTCTGTTCGAAAGAGATAGCGACGTAAGCTTTAGTATTCAACTTTAGCTTCCTCTATCTCTGTTCGAAAGAGATAGCGACGTAAGCTTTAATATTCAGCTCTAGCTCCCTCTATCTCTGTTCGAAAGAGATAGCGATGTAAGCTTTAGTATTCTACTTTAGCTCCGTCTATCTCCGTTCGAAAGAGATAGCGACGTAAGCTTTAGTATTCAGCTTTATCTCCCTCTATCTCTGTTAGAAAGTGATAGCGACGTAAGCTTTAGTATTCAACTTTAGCTCCCTCTATCTCTGTTCGAAAGAGATAGCGTCGTAAGCTTTAGTATCTAGCTTTAGCTCCCTCTATCTCCGTTCGAAAGAGATAGCAACATAAGCTTTAGTTTTCCAACTTTAGCTCCCTCTATCTCCATTCGAAAGAGATAGCGACGTAAGATTTAGTTTCTTAAGGTGACTCCTCCATTAACCGTCAAAATTTTGAGGATGCTAGACCTGTTTCTAACTGTCTAGCAATGATCCCGAACTATGATCGTGGCTTGATTCCTCCCGAGGATACGTAGGTAGCCTTTTTAAAGGTCCAGCCATCCGACCACATTGGTCACCCCCTTCCTTTACCATCTCCTTAGCGGTGTGTGAACCTATTAAAAGGTCCAGCCATTCGAACTCTTAGGTCACCTCCTCTCTTTCTTCATAGCAAGGGACCAGTTTCTCTTCGCCATTCCCCATTGGATTCCGAACTACAATCATGACTTGATTCCCTCGGGATACGTAGGTAGCCTACTTTAGGTTCAGCCAATCCGTCACACATGACATCCTTTCCCCAGCGGATCCAGAACTACGATTTGGCTTGATTCCTCTTCAGGATACGTAGGTAGCCTTCCAAAGGTTCAGCCACTCGACCTCCTTGGTCACCCAATCCTAATCCATCTCGGCAGTTCGCCAGATTGGATTCTCACTTTTATCGACAACCCCACTTGCTTCGCAAGTACCATTGCCGAGGGGTTTCTGTAAGTACCAAAATCTGGCTCATGCCTTCCAGTTAAAGTTTCCTAGCAGTTCCCCAAACTTTCATAAAGTTTAGGGGCAATTCGAAAACTTTTCAATACTTTCCAAGCAAGGAAGGACCTGTTAGGAATTAGAATTCTGGACAGGACCTCGCTGGAAAGAAGCTTCCAATCTGCCACCTTGCATGATTCCAGAAACATGCTGACGCGACGGAAGAAGACGCCGGACGGTTTCATTAGCCGCAAGATCACGTCGGGTGGCTTCATTAGAAGCACACCAGAAGCCTATAAATAGAGGCCTCCTCTATTCATTTTAATGCACAATTTTGAGCACTGTTACTCTGCAGAAATAGAAACTCGGTTTACAGTCCCAAAAAACAAACAAAACCCTCCTCTCTCATACACTAATCCTACCTTAATCTATTTTTAAATAGATATTGCCTAGGAAAACTCCCTTGGAAGATAGAGAAAACCAAAGGTAATCTCTCCTTCCTTTACCTTTGATACACTCCTATATACTCTTGTTCTATTATTACTTGTTATTTATCTTCATTTATTGTCATAAAGCTTTGATCTTTATCAATGTTGATCCATATTTCCTATTTCCCTACACAAAGGATTAAATGGATATCCTCTCCCTAGGATGAACAAGATTCCACAAGTGGCTTGTTCTAGGGATGATCTACCTTATGATGATGTGATTCCCCTTTATATTTATGTATAAAATGTAATCTTTACCTATTATATGTCATCCCCTTCCCATTGATCTAGCTTTCCAAGGATTGTCCACCTTATGAGGTATTAAGGACATAGGAAAAGCCATAAAGATCATCCCTTTTACATTATGTCTTTAGATTAATGATACTCCTTGTATTGTTCATATTAAAAATGCAATCTTTACATTACACCATTTCCCCCCATGTCCCTAAAGTTGGATTCTTTCTCCAAGGATTGTCTAAAAGCCTTTTAAGGCATAAAAGACATAGGATGAGTATAAAGATCCAATCTTTACATCCCATTCCCCTAGTCCCGTGGTTCTTGATGCATTCCATGGTGAGGATTGGTGTAAAGACTCCATCTTTACATCAATCCCATTATAAAAATGCCACAATCTTTGTCTCTTTAGAAATCAATGAGTCTTAGTCCCTAAATCTCCGATAATCACTTGAGACAAACATAAAATGTCCCCACGAATTATCATTGTCTCAAGATGTTGGATCGATGGACAAAGATTCATTCCTTTCTAAAGAGTCTCATTCTTGGACTTAAAGACAAGCCCCTTTTGATCACATGTGACTAAAATTCCAAAGAAAAGTTAGGTTAAGACATACCAAGGCTCCTACGCCTATGTTGGTTGATTAATCTAATGGGAGGGTAGATAAGTCCCATAATGATGATCATAAGTCCAAAGTGAGCACGAGATCAAAATCCCGAAAACACCAAAGTCCAAAGATATCCCGAACTAAAACCTTCAAAAATGGTTCTTACGTTTGGATAATAAACTTGGCACATTTTTCTCACTTCAAATCACACATGCACACAAACACACAAACAAGCACAAATTTTGGGCCTAGGAAGACTTGCTTTTGCAAGGCTCCTTGGGTGAACGCCAAACGTTCTTCCCAAGGATTAACTTAACCTCTGAACCCTTTTCCTTTTTTTCAAAGTTTTGAGGAAATCAAAATGGTGTGGCGACTCCGTTTTTCATAAAACCGGTGCCTTCAAACTGAGGTGAACGGCGACCCCTTTTTCATAAAAAAAGAAAAGAGGAAAACTTTGGGGCCACATTCACAACACCCCATTCTGAACCTATCGTAACAGAGTTATACCACTCTAAGTCTCACCTTCGATTTTAGAGTAGAAATCCACCATTTCGTCATGTTTCGTTAAGTTTTGACTAACGGGCATTAGTTTGGACTAAATTGCATACGAGATAACAAGGGGAAGACAAATATGTCCTTTGTGAAGCCTTGTCCCGCGCGGGACATGGCGTGACTCGCACGATACTACCCCTTTGCTGGAGGGGCAAATTGACTTCCCTTGTCGATTTCGACCTCTTTTCTTGATCAATACTCATCCAATCCGGGTATATACTGATTGTAGAGATCTGGAACCTTCTTTCGGAGATATCCTAAACCTCTTGAGTCTCCTAAACTTGGTGACCAAGTAAGTCAATCCCTACAAATACTAGATGATTTTCGATATTTGAGGAAGAGGTTAAGGTCCCAATCCGAGACACAACTAACACACAATTTTCTAGTTTCTCTCCCTGAAAGACTCCTGCAAATCACTCTAAAACAACACACAAATTCGTCCATCAACCTTGTTGATCGACGAACATCAAGATTCAAGCCTAGAATCAGGATGAAACTCTGTCCGAATCACTTCCCGACCTAAAGGTAATCATCCTTTTCTTCTTTATTTATTCTAATTGATCTTTAGAGTGGTATAAACATATCAAATCTGGGATCGGCCTAGAGCCTCTTCAAATCATGAAGATGGTCTCGAAGGAATCGATCCCATATTCCATTTAATCTAATTAAATGGATGTTTTCTTCATTTCTTTCTTAAAAAGAACTAATTATTTTTTTAAAAAAAAACTTAAGCAAGACCTATCATCGGATTGGGTGGATGCGGTGCTCCCTGACCTTCCAAATCCATCACTTAAGCCACGAACCCAAATCTCTTAAATTGGTTTTTTCTATATTTCCTCAAAATAATATAGGTGGCGACTCTAATAAACAAGTCAATAAATAAAAAGAGGAGAAATTCCGCATCGCTACATCAGCTTCCTCCTCACAAAAGCCCCGTACTCCTCACCATCCAAGACATAATCCATGGCGTCCACCCCAGCTTGATATCTCTCAATATCGAAGAAGCTCATATCATAAGGGCTCAACATGTAAATCGAAGGATCCCTCGGAGCAGCACCATCACCAAGCTGCCAGAAAACTCTCTCTCCTAAATGCAACACGTCGCAAGTAAGGCCCCGCAGGAGTTTCCTCTGCCTCGTAACTCAGGGTACGTCACCCAGATCATCCGCATCGTATCGAGACCAAGGATACAGCTGGAAGCCCTCCGGGCTATCTTTCTCCAAGTGCCTCTTCACGTCATATAGTTGAGCGTGATTTTCCCTCTGCTACCCCTCCTCTTCCTCCAAGGTCGTGTCCAACAAAGCAAGGAGGGGTACCCTAGCAAGACCTCATCATGGCGGTCCCACTCATAGCACTAAAACACCTCATAGAACCATAACTAACACGAAAAAAATAGATAGCAGTTCAGAAAAGGAAAGGAATGATAACAACACAAAGCTACAAAACAATAAAAATCATACCTCCAAAGCAAACTCAAAACATCCCAAGGAGCTGGTCACGCCCCTGCTAAACTTGTCCATGGAAAAGTAGAGCTCAGCCAAGCCTGCCTCTCCCCAGGCAATATCACAAACCCTCTCTGATTCCACCAAAGACTCGAGAAGAGGAAAGAGAGTCTTGGTAGCATGGTTCGAGAACAGGGTCAGAGAAAGGGCAAACCACAAAAATGAGCGAGCCAGCTGCTCCATGGACACCCCCTGGGATCCCGCTGATACCTCCCAATGTTGATCGAGATCTTCGCCTTGACATAGGAATGCATCATACCCAAACCCTTACGAGGCATAGGCTCAAACCCCAACAGCTCAACCAAACGCTCATCAGACATACGGTCCCTCCACTTCACCGACTCTCCCTTAAAGGAAAGACCAATGATAGCAGCGTAATCCATGGGAGTCACCGTTACCTCCCCCTGATCGAGATGGAATGAATGCGTGGTATCCCACCAAAACTCAGACAAATCCAGAAAAATGCCCTTGTTCTTCTTAGTCGAAGCCACTCCAGCTAAGTTCTCCACGAACACGTTCAGCCCCGAGTCAATAACTAGTCTCTAAGAACTAGGTCTCCCCTCCCAGGAGTTATCTGGCATACTCCCCCAAACATCTACCACGGTCTCAATAAACCCCCGCATCTTCATCTTCTTGGCCTTTCCAGACAAAGGCACCTCATCCTGCAGGTAAACACAACAGAGGTATGTCAATAAACCCTGATGTAAGACTTAGCAACAATAAACGAAGAATGACACATATCATTCACATGTTATTTCAAAAGCCCGTTCCCACATGGCACATTTTATTTCAAAAGCCCCCCGTTCCCACACGGAACATTTTATTTCAAAAGCCCGTTCCCACATGACACATTTTATTTCAAAAGCCCGTTCCCACACGGCACATTTTATTTCGAAAGCCCGTTCCCACACGGCACATTTTATTTCAAAATCCCGTTCCCACACGTCACATTTTATTTCAAAAGCCCGTTCACACACGACACATTTTATTTCAAAAGCCCATTCCAACACGGCACATTTCACCTCAAAAAAGGTCCGACACTCACAAAACAAAGTTTTATATACTCATGCTTCACATTGAATACAAAAATACACCATCAAAACACCCTAGGGTACAAGACATTTAAGCATGCAATACACCATTTCAAATGAGACACACTTTATTTTCACAAATCAAAGTTAAAATCCATATTTTTCAATAAAAATTACATACCCATAATCCATATACCTTCAATTTCAATAATACATCATCAATTTCACAACACTATCATGGCAAGAACAAAATCCCCAAAATGGCAAAACCAAGCCCTAGTTCTAACGTGCCATAATGCAAAACCAAAACAAAGACAAAATTCGAGTTCTTACCTCCATTTTTGCTTTCCCCTTCGAGTTGTGTTTGTGCACATCCGGATATAACTCATCCGGATTGATCGTAGAAGGCTTGTAATTTGAGAAATTTCTTTGTAAATCCAACCTCCTTTCAAGAGCTTCTTGGCTCCTTTAGTGATGAACTCGCCTAATTTCTTCAGCCATGATAAAGGATTAGAAAAAGGGAAGGGATTTCTTGGTGGAACCTGGATCAAACAATGGCAGTTTATCCTTCTCTCTCTCTCTCCCGCGACTGAAAGATAAACTTTTGGGGTAAATGGCGACTTCTTCCGGCCTGAAACTGTTTAAAAATGCCAGTTTTCCTCTAAGATCCGTGCGGACCACTTTGTAAAGTCGTGGTGAAGCCGCACGGACCTCTTTACAAACTCTAGGCAAATGACCTTCCTGCCCCTATAATCTTTACCTTTGGTTGTCCAAAAGTCATCACCTACAAATTTATGCACTTTGGTCCCTAAAATGACCTCGACAGTCATTGTAAGCCCGAACTTCTTTACTCGACAGTCATTGTAAGCCCAAACTTCTTTCCTCGGCAGTCATCATAAGCCCGATACCTTTTTCGGCAGTCATCGTAAGCCCGAACCTTTTCCTCGGCAGTCATTGTAAGCCCGAACTTCTTTACTTGGCAGTCATTGTAAGCCCGAACTTCTTTCCTCGATAGTCATCGTAAGCCCGAACCTATTTACTTGGCAATCATCGTAAGCCCGAACCTCTTTAATCGACAGTCATTGTAAGCCCTAACTTCTTTCCTCAGCAGTCATCGTAAGCCCAAACCTCTTTACTCGACAGTCATCGTAAGCCCGATACCTCGTTCGACAGTCATTGTAAGCCCGAATTTCTTTCCTTGGCAATCATCGTAAGCCCGAACATCTTTCCTCGGCAGTCATTGTAAGCCCGAACCTCTTTACTCGGCAGTCATCGTAAGACCGATACCTTTTTCGGCAGTCATTGTAAGCCCAAACTTCTTTCCTCATCTGTCATCGTAAGCCCGAACCTCTTTCCTCGGCAGTCATCATAAGCCCGATACCTTTTTCGGCAGTCATTGTTGTTATGGGTAAATTTCAGGATTGATACATCTTGAGTTTTTGTCAGCCCGTCAACATCTTCGCACTCGAGGGCAAGGTAAAAATTAATTATTATTTATTTCTGTTATATTTTATCACAGGGATAAAAAAGGCACGTGAGAAAAGCCATGACCAACAGACTCCTTTCAACGGTTCGAAGACTAAGTCAAGATGAGGATGACTTACCGAGATTGTAGGAGAGTTAGTTAGGATTTGATTTTTTCTGTTTTCTTTTTATTATTTAAAGCTCATGGCTGGAAAAAGGCACATACACATACGAACACATACACATACGTATTACACTCACACAGCTCAATAACACATTGTAATCCGCCATAGCTTTCTATCTTGTAATTCATAGATAATACAATTGTTTGGGAAGGTAGGTGCTCATAATCACCTCCCGAGGTTTTGTGCTGGCGAGATAGTCATCTCAAGGGTTTTCCTAGTTACATGACCGAGCCATCTTGATCACATTATTGCACCAATTTTATTCCATTGCACCCTCCTTCGTTTCATTTCAAATTTCTTCTTTGTTGATTGTTTTTTACCAAAACAGTTTGGCGCCCACCGAGGGGCCATTGGTTTTTTAATTGGTTCAATATTCTTACCTTTTCTACCATGTCTACTCAACCTTTGACTTCCGCCGTCACCAAAACCCTTCCTAGCAGTGTGAATCCTCAAACCAGTAGCCGGTCGACAACCGAAAGCCAAGATACATTGCCCCCTCCTCCTCCTGTGAATTCTGGCAAGAAGCAGATGTCACCATCTCCTGATCTTGAGATCAAGAGCATGCTAATGCAGATGAAGAATCAGCTAGATCGTCAACAGAATAGCACCTCAGTGATAGCCGAAAGCTTGATCAAGGTGCAAAAGGAGCAGGAGTTACTTTCCAAAAGAATGGATAATGTTTTTGATTACAACACTGGGGACAGCCCTCAAGCTTTCAATGAATTCCTACCAATGGCTTCATCTATAAGGATGTCAACATCTTCCCCTCGTGTTACTACTTCTGTGGCAATGTCAACACCCTTAGCTACCGGTGCCTACACGATGACCTTTCCTGAAGGGGCCATCTTCACTAATAGCACTGTTCTAACATCCTCTACAGATAATGTTAATTCTTTTGTCAATTTCAATAATAATCCTGCTTTAGATAATACTGCTCGTACCACTAACCCTTTTGCAGGAACCTACGTTGTGAATCAGCTTCAAGAATTGAGAGACATGATCATGAATGTGCCTGGTGTCACCCCGCCTATCCAACAAGTCTCCCCGACATGTTACAATCAATCTCGCTTTACTCCAGCAATTGCACATGTCGACATCCCGAAAGGATTCAGCGTTCCCGCCATGAAGTTATATGATGGAAGTTCAGATCCTGAGGAGCATGTCGCCCACTACCAAGAAAAGATGGAGATTGTTTGCATTCCGCTCCAGTTTCGTGAAGCTTGCTTGTGTCGAGGATTCGGTTCAACATTAGTAGGCCCGGCATTGAAGTGGCTGATCCGTCAACCTCCTGGTTCTATTAGCTCATTCGCTCAACTTGTCAACCTCTTCAACAATCAATTTTCTTGCAGCCGACAATTTGAAAAGCTCACCAGCGACCTTTATCGTATCACTCAGCAAGCCACGGAAGCATTAAAAGACTTTGTTAACAGGTTTAACAAAGAAGTCTTGGAGATCCCCAACCTGGACATGGCAACAGCTGTAGAAGCTTTCAAAATGGGCTTGAAGAAGGATTCTCCTTACTATGAAGACCTTGTGATGAACCCGTGCAAGAAGATGGAAGATATCCGAAATCGGGCCGTAAGATTTATCAGGCTGGAAGAGGACAAGATGCAACAATCCAAGAATCCTGATAAAGCTTCAACATATGACCATCCTGACATGAAGATAGAGTCATCTCATCAAAAACAGAATAGATCTAGACCCTACCACAGAAATGAACATAACAAAGTCAATTATGTGGAAGATGACGGGGATGATGATATTGATTCTCCTAAAATATCTGATTATTGTTTTTCTGTGGATGTTTCAGGTATTCTCTGTGCTATGAGCAATCTTGGAGATAAAGCAAGGTGGCCTCGAAAGACTGTCAAGTCATCTGGCTGGAAGGACAAATCCAAATGGTGTGCCTATCATGAAGACTTTAGACACCTTACCGAAGATTGCATCGCCCTAAGGAAAGAGATCAGTTACCTATTGTCTAAAGGACATCTTAAAGAGCTCCTTGGGAACCGCAAGACCAAGATGGAGAACAAAGATCCCGTTATAACCAGTCCACCATCTCCTCCACCGGTAACAAAGGTAATTAATGTTATTAGTGGTGGTTCTGATATTTGTGGTACTTCTTATTCTGCAGCTAAGAGATTCGCTAAGCAAGCTAAGGATGAGAAACCCGAGAGATCCTCCAAGATGTCACAACTCACGTCTCAAGATACCATCTCCTTCGAAGAAAGTGACCGGGACAATGTTATGGATCCACATCATGACGCCTTGGTTGTTGCACTTCAGATAGCCAACAGCAAGGTCAGACGTATCCTAATAGACGGGGGCAGCTCTGTGAATCTCATCATGTTGGATGCTCTGAAGGAAATGAAAATCCCTGAAGACAGCATTGTAAAGAGGACCTCGGTGCTCGTGGGTTTCAGTGGAGAAACCAAAAGTACAGTGGGTGAGATCACACTTCCAGTCTACGTCGAAGGTATCAATTCCATGGAGAAATTCTATGTAATCGATAGTACAACCTGTTATAATGTGATCTTGGGAAGACCATGGATTCATGGAATGAAGGCTGTACCATCCACCTATCAACAATGTGTCAAGATGCCGACACCTTGGGGAGTTGTCAAGGTTTACAGCGATCAACAGTCAGCTAAAGAATGCTACATGACTTCCATGAAGGTGTCAACGACCCCTAAGACAGCATAGCAATTACAGAGAAAGGCCCGTGAGGTTCTAGAGGCGAAGGAACATAATTTGAAAGAGATACTCTTAGATCCCTCAAACCCAGATCTCAAAGTGCTGGTTAGCCAAGATGTTCCAGCAGAAATAGAAGAAGACCTTATCAAACTCTTACAGAGCAGAATTAGAAGCTTCGCGTGGAAACATGAAGATATGACAGGCATCAGTAAGGATGTAATCACCCATAAACTCAACATCGATCCATCTTTCAGACCGATCCACCAAAAGAGAAGAAAGTTCGCACAAGAAAGGAATATTATCATTCAAGAAGAAGTAGATAGACTACTCAAAGCTAAAATGATCATAGAGGTCGAATACCCAAGATGGCTAGCAAACGTGGTGGTAGTAGAAAAGAGGAACAGAAAATGGAGAGTTTGTGTTGACTTCACAGACTTGAACAAGGCTTGTTCGAAAGATCCTTTCCCCTTGCCACACATTGATACTCTGGTAGATGCTACTTGCGGACATGAAGTTTTGACTTTCCTAGATGCGTCTTCAGGATTTCAGCAAATCCAGATGGAGCCATCCGACCAAGAGGATACCGCCTTCA
Source organism: Adenophora triphylla var. japonica (assembly GCA_022495995.1). Lineage (NCBI taxonomy): Eukaryota > Viridiplantae > Streptophyta > Magnoliopsida > Asterales > Campanulaceae > Adenophora > Adenophora triphylla. Next base: position 82,000 of record JAFEMH010000698.1, read on the forward strand.
TCACCCCAACAGGTATTTATTGTTACATTGCAATGCCTTTTGGACTAAGAAATGCAGGTGCTACCTACCAGAGGCTAGTCAACATGATGTTCAAAGAGCAGATTGGGGACACTATGGAAGTATACATCGACGATATGGTGATAAAATCAAAGAAAGCTGAAGATCATGTTCGAGATCTTACTCAAGCATTCGACATCCTAGACAAGTTCAACATGAAGCTCAACCCAGCAAAGTGCAATTTTGGCACGAAGTCCGGGAAATTCTTGGGCTACATGGTGACAAAAAGAGGGATAGAAGCAAGCCCGAAGCAGATCAGAGCAATCATCAACTTAACGTCACCCAAATCAATAAAAGATGTTCAAAGATTGACAGGGAAGGTGGCAGCATTGAATCAATTCATCTCAAAATCCTCAAATAGATGCAAACCGTTCTATGGCATCTTAAAGAAGAATTCTAGGTTCGAGTGGACTGATAAGCATGAACAAGCCTTTCAAGATTTGAAGTTGTACCTATCAACACCTCCCCTTCTTTCAAAGCCTCAAGAAGGTGAGCCATTGTGTGTCTACTTAGTTGTCTCTGAAACCGCAGTTAGTGCCGTCCTGGTCCGTGATCAAGATGGCATCCAGCAGCCAATATACTACGTAAGTAAAACATTGCTCGATGCAGAAACCAGGTATTCACACCTTGAAAAATTAATCTTAGCTTTAATTTCTGCTTCAATTAAGTTAAGGCATTATTTTGAAACTCATATTATTGTCATTCGTACTAACTATCCAATAAAAAGCGTAATGAGAAAACCAGAAATGTCGGGAAGGATGGCCAAGTGGTCCGTTCAGTTAATCACTTACGATATCAAATATGAGCCTAGAACAGCAATAAAATCACAAGCACTTACAGATTTTGTGGCAGACTTTAGTCCAAGTATGCAACCAGAAGTAGAACTTGAAGTCCAACAACTCCAAGATGGGGACATCCTGAGGACGTGGACTCTTTACACAGATGGTGCTTCTAATATGAGGGGCACAGGGCTAGGTGTTGTCCTAAAGTCACCACAAGGGGACATCATACCCCAGGCCATTAGTTGTGATTTTAAAGCCACAAATAATGAGGCAGAGTATGAAGCCTTAATCGTGGGCCTATCCGTGGCTCTAGACATGAACATCAAAGCAATACAGGTATATAGTGATTCATTATTACTTGTAAATCATTTTAACGGTTCCTATGCAGCAAAAAATGCCAAGATGACAGCTTATTTGGGCATAGTAAAAATTCTGGCGAGCAAATTTCAAATTTTCTCTTTCGAACAAATACCCCGAGAAGATAACTCTCAAGCAGATGCATTGGCCAATCTTGGATCAGCTTTCAAAAGTTTATCTCAGACCAATATCCCAATCATACATGTTAACATCCCTGCTGTGGAAAGATTAGAACTATTCTGTATAGATGATGAGATCCCTGATAGACAGATGGAGATATCTTGGACGATGCCAATAATTAAATATCTCCAAGATGGCACTATCCCTGACGAAGAAAAGAATGCCAGAGCATTCAGGGTAAGGATCTCAAGATTTATATTAATAGATAATATGCTATTTAAGAAATCATTTGCAGGACCATATTTGAGATGTCTCGAAGCCGACCAAGCTAAAGAAGTCCTAAGAGAACTTCATGAAGGATCATGTGGTAACCATTCTGGGGGTAGAAGCTTATATACGAAAGCTCTAAGGATGGGTTATTACTGGCCAACAATGAGACAAGATGCTACCATCTTTGCCAAGAAATGTGATTCATGCCAGAGACATAGCGACATCTTGCATCAGCCTGCAGAATTGCTTCATCCAATCCTCTCTACTTGGCCGTTCATGAGATGGGGAATGGATATAATGGGTAAATTGCCTAAAGCTCCTGGGGGAAAAGTTTTCTTGCTTGCTATGACTGATTATTTCTCTAAATGGGTTGAGGCTGAATCCTATGTGTAAGTTCATGACAAGGAAGTTATATCCTTCATTAAAAGAAATATATTTGGTAGGTTTGGAATTCTATCTGAAATAATATGTGACAACGGCTCTCAATTCATCAGCAAGAAGACCCAAGATTTTCTCGCTAGGTGGGGAGTTAAGATGGTGACATCTTCACCTGTCCATCCTTAAGCTAATGGCCAGGCAGAATCAAGCAACAAAATAATTATCAATAATTTAAAGAAAAGTCTAGATCAGAAGAAAGGAAGATGGGCAGAAGAGCTTCCCTTTGTCCTATGGGCAGATAGAACCACACCAAAGAATATAACAGGTCAAACCCCCTATTCTTTAGTGTTTGGAACGGAAGCGGTTATCCCAGCAGAAGTTGTCGTTCCCACTGCCAGATTCAAGATGGTGACACCTGAGCAAAATGATTCCAACCTAAGTCACGATCTAGACACCATTGACGAACTAAGGGACCTCGCTAAAATCAGGATAGCAGCATATCAGCAGAAGATTGCAAGATCCTATAACAAGAATGTGAGGTTGCGAAAATTCCAAGTTGGTGATCTAGTCCTGCGTAAGGTGTTTCAGAACACAAGAGAGCCCAATGCTGGAAAGATGGCTCCCAAATGGGAAGGGCCATACCTAGTGGATGCTGAAGCAGGTAAAGGTTCTTATTGGCTATCGGTTCTAGAAGGAGCAAGGATTCCCAGAAGTTGGAACGCAATCCACCTCAAAGCCTACTTTATGTAAGTTTGCGTAATTACAATTCAAATAAAACCAAGGTACGATCTTTACCATACTAAGTTCAATAAAAGTAGTTGTTTCCGTTCTTATTCTATTCTTGAGTAATTACTGACTTAAGCATCGGAGGGGCGTTAGCTAAGCTAACGCCCACCTCTAACATGTTTCTGTTTTGTAAGGAAATAAGAAGCATTAGAATACAACTCATTGGTTGAGATGTAAGCATCCTCCCAGCAGCTTAACATCTTAAATCAGGTACGAACTATCCCTTACTCTTTATTTAAAAAATATTCTTATAGTTCTTTTATCAAATAAAATGTGACATCAGAAAAGATGTCAAAATCTTTCATTAACTTGTTATTTTGCAAGAAATAGATGTCTCCAAACTCAATACAAGTCCTCGTGAATACAACCGTTTTGATACTGGCCATCTCACCTCCGTTTAAGGTACTTAATCCCTTCAAAGGTTTAAAGAAATTCCTTTCTTTCACCGTTTTAAGGTTTAATCACCTCGCCTGGAGCGCACGATGTGAACCTTGATTGAGGTGTGTGGTGGGCCCGTATGTTTAATATATACGAATTACCCATCATCACTCAATCAATGGGTTAGACCCTAAGATCGTTACAAATGGTTATGACACTTACGTGTCATCCAAGTACAAACGCTTATTGACATTTACATGTCAATCTACGTAATTGCAAAGGATTTCTACATCCACTCGCAAGTTATTAGCATCTACGAAGAAGTTAACATACCAACTTCTTAAAACATTTTCATAAAAATACTTGGGGAAAGTTTTTCCAAAAACCCAAGTAAAGATTTTCCTACAGAAATCATAAAAAAGTTGGACCAACCCAACCCTTGAAAAACATATTGTCTTGACCCTTATGGGTCCATTACAAACCAAAAAAGATTGTCTTTGGGACGCAGCCCACTTAAAACCAAAATATTTCAAAGTTTTCAAAACCAAAAATTTTTCTTACCATGTTCCTTCACAGGGTGGCTACTGCCGCTGATGTTGCTCCTTCATCCAAGGTATCATTGCCTTCGGCTGCAGAGGATCCTTCTCCTACATCCTCTCCTTTAGCCTCCAAAGTCTTCAAGAGGGAACGTTGTTGCTCAACATTCCACTCTGTATGCTTCCCGGCGTAGAACTCTTCCATCATTTGAATTTTGATTGCAACCATACTCTGAGCAGCAGAAGCCATCATATTCTTCTTCAAATCCTCAATCTCGTGCAGCTGTGTGTCTTGAAGCGAAGACATCCCTGTCATCAAGCTTTCCACTTCCTTCCGCAAATCTCCAATCTTCTTTGCCCCAGCTTCACTATATTTCTTAACTTGAATATTTTCCAACACTAGCTTCCTATTTCTTTCCTCCAGACTACTCATTTTCGCCTTAGCAGTATCAATACCCTATAAAAGCCAAAAAATTCAAAAAATAACCTTAAGATACATTATTCAGGAATATGTTAGAAACTCTGTTTTCATAGAGACCTACCACTGCAACCCTCCCTAAAGCTTCTTCTGCATCTCCTAAGCCCGTTTCATCCAAAACAATTACCTCCTTAAAACTGCTTTTCTTCTTCTTTACCCTGGCTCCAACAGAAGGTGCCTCCATCTCCCTTTTTGGCACCAGTATCTGGCTACTCGACTGGGTTTGGCCCACAAAGTCCTGAAGGTCTTTAAGAGAAAAAGCAGCAGTTGATTTTGAAACTGTCAAAAGAAGTACACTATCAGAAGAATACATAATCAAGAGATATCGAGGAAAGTAACACAAGGATCAAATAAACTTGCTAGTAGACATTTCAGTGGAGGGTGGTATCTCCTTGTTTTCAGAGACGGTTATGTCTTCACCAGGTTGAAAGGATCTTTCCCCTTCAGAGAACTCTAACAGCCTATTCACCTTCCTAATCGTTTCAGTGGATGGAGGGAAAAGCTTCACCCAATCAATGGCTGCAAAATCCAACAGAGAAATTACAAACATGTAAGCGCGGGAAAGAAGAGAAAATTGGAATTTATAAGAGGGATACCTTCCCTATTCCATTCAGTCGCCAAGAAGTCTCCTTCCTCCAAAGAGTCCTTCTCAACAAAAAAGTACTTCGATTTCCAACCCCTATCACTTACAGTGACTTTCAAAAATAAAGGCTTCATACTAGACCTAGTCTTAAGAAGGTATCTCGTGGAACCAAATGTTTGGAGTTCATGCACAAAGGCTAATTCCTTCAAACCTATATCTAAACCAAGTTCACGGTTTACCCTCAAGACACAAGAAAAGATTCTCCAAACCATGGGCATCACTTGTACAAAAGCAAGGTTAGTCTTTCTAAAAAACTCATTTATCATTGCAGGGAAAGGGTAGGAAAAACCTAGAGTAAAAGGATACTCATAAAAAAAACCCATTTTGGGGAAACGAAGTCAGACCTAAGAAGAACATCGAACGGCCTAAAGATGGTAGAATCTGGGAAGCAGTGTCGATCTTTAAGAGATTTGATCAGTTCGTTATTGAAAACACATATTTCTTCATCCGGTTTTGTCAACAAACCTTCACACGAAAAACCCCCATCCTCGTGTAAACTCGGAGGATTTTTCGCGGCTTTTCCCTTTTTTGATTTCACCATGTTTGAAAAAAAGAAACATGAAGAGAAAAAGAGGGAAGGATTTTACCTACAAAGCAGGAATCACCGCCGTGAAGAAGAACGGATGAAAATGATTGGAAAAGGTAAAGGAGAAAGTGAAAAGGGATTTTGGTTTTGAGCCCTAGATCTAGGGAAGTGGTTATGGTAATTAATTGAGAGATTAAGCCCTCAACCGCCACGTCTCTTCTCCATTAATTAAACCGCAGGGCTTCTAGAAGGTTGAAGAAAAAACTGACCTTTTAAATTCATTTAAAAGACAGTTTTTTGGGGACAATTGTTATGGGTAAAATTCAGGATTGATACATCTTGAGTTTTTTTCAGCATGTCAACATCTTCGCACTCGAGGGCAAGGTAAAAATTAATTATTATTTATTTCTGTTATATTTTATCACAGGGATAAAAAAGGCACGTGAGAAAAGCCATGACCAACAGACTCCTTTCAACGGTTCGAAGACTAAGTCAAGATGAGGATGACTTACCGAGATTGTAGGAGAGTTAGTTAGGATTTGATTTTTTCTGTTTTCTTTTTATTATTTAAAGCTCATGGCTGAAAAAAGTCACATACACATACGAACACATACACATACGTATTACACTCACACAGCTCAAGAACACGTTATAATCCGCCATAGTTTTCAATCTTGTAATTCATAGATAATACAATTGTTTGGGAAGGTAGGTGCTCATAATCACCTCCCGAGGTTTTGTGCCGGCGAGATAGTCATCTCAAGGGTTTTCCTTGTTACATGACCGAGCCATCTTGATTACATTATTGCACCAATTTTATTCCATTGCACCCTCCTTCATTTCATTTCAAATTTCTTCTTTGTTGATTGTTTTTTACCAAAACAATTGTAAGCTTGAACTTCTTTCCTAGGCAGTCATCGTAAGCCCGAACCTCTTTCCTTGACAGTCATCGTAAGCCCGAACCTCTTTACTCGTCAGTCATCGTAAGCCCGAACATCTTTACTCGGCAGTCATTGTAAGCCCGAACTTCTTTCCTCGACCGTCATCATCGTAAGCTCGAACCTTTCCTCGGCCATCCTCGTAAGCCCAAACCTTTTTCGGTAATTATCGCCCGAACTCTTTTCCCCGAAAGTCATCATAAGGCCGAATCTCTCCCAACTAAGCGACAAAGTATCTCTTACCAAGAAATCACGAACGCCCGAGACCATTAAATCTTGTTAGGTTCTTGACTCCTACACATAACATATTATCCTCAATTCAGGTCGAGACCCCTCCAAACAGTCTCACTCAGGACGAATACCTCCAAATCATTCCCCACAGGTCGAGGCCCCTCCAAATTGCCCTCATACTCGAACTACGATTAGGCTTGATTCCCACTCGGGATACGTAGAAATCCTATCAAAATGGTCCAGCCGTCCGACCAACTCGGTCGTTTATCTCTCCCTCCCGAAGAGCGATCCAGATCGGGATTATTATTTTTATTGACGACCCCACTTCTTTCGTAAATGACGTCGCCGAGGGGCTTCTGTAAGTACCCCAATCTGGACCGCTCTCCATCCGAGTAGCCGGGAAGGACACCGAGGGTCACTTATCCATAATCACAAAGTCCCATGACTTTCCAAGGATCAAACTGACCAAACAACGCAAGGAAGGACCTTTTGTACATTGAAAAAACCAAAAGGACCTCACAGGAATGACAAAAAAGTCAAAAAGTTCTGACACTGCATATTGGTCCGCACGGACCACATTGCAAAAGGAGGAGTCTGCCGTGCGGACTTCCTTGTCAAATTCCATAGGCTATAAATACAGGCCTCTGGCTCCTTCATTTCACACACCCAACATAGCAGCACAAAAACTGCAAAATACAAGAAAATCTGAGGAGAGTGAGCATTAGGGGACATTCTGCCTAAGTGAGAGCAGAATTCTCTCCTTCTTAATCACCCTAAACAAATCACACACTTCCCCCATAAAAACAAACCCTAGGAAGATAGAAATGAACCATTTTTGGTGAGATCTCCTTCCAAACCCAAAATAATGCTTTAATCTTTCATTTCCAAGTCTTTTAATGTATTATTAATCATTATTGTTAAATATATCATTTATAATGTAGTCTTTACTTGTTTTGTACATTGTAGATTCAAATCATCTAAATGATCCTACAAGATTTTCCATGCACAATGTGCTTAATAATGGAGGTCTAATGGTGATAGTGGTTTGTTTATATTCCATGTATTGTCTTTCCATTACTTACTTCCAAATGTATTTACTTTTTAAGATCATCTTTTGATTCCTTTTTCCTTTTGAGTTAAAATGATACAAGTAACCATAATCACCAAAGATGAACTCATCACTCATGTCAAAGATGTGGTTCTAGGGATTATGGTTACAATGTTGATGTAATTTCATCCCTTTCATTTTCTTCTTAAAATGTGACAAAAGTTCAAGCTTAAACCTTCAAAAGATTTCTCATTTCTTTAATTGGGACAAACAATCTCCATTGTTGTTTTTCAAGAAAAGCTTGAAACACCATTGTCGTAAAATCCTAAGAATTGGTGATGACAACCCTAAGATTGGACATTTCCCTCTTTTTGGGTTTTATGGCCAAACTTCTGGATAATCCAGAAGTTGTCACATTTCTTTCCCAATTCTAATCAAAGTAACATCAATAATTAAATGAGATATAAAAAATAGTTTACTGCATACACCAATCCGTATGGATCGGCTTGCAGGCTGTGACATTTGCTCAGTTTCTATTTTTCTTTAGTTTCAAATTTGTTTTAAACTCCCCTTTTTCCAAAATAGACAGTTTTCTCCTATAAACTGTACAGTTTTCCTTTTCTTTTAAACTATGAGGCTACTTGATTTTGAACACACACACACAACTTTAAAAAAAAAGGGGTTCAGAAAGACTCATGGAATATGAGGCATTTCGGGTGAGCACAAAAATCTCTTCCCAAGGCGTAACGTGACCTCTGAACTCAAAAAATCTCAAATCAAAAGCCTTTTGTCAATGTTTTGGTCTCACAACAAAACGGCGTGGCGACTCTCTTTTTAAAGGAATTCATCCGTCCAATCTTTAAAACACTTTTTCACCTCTCCAAGAGAGGAGCGAGCCGTGACGCGCTCGGGCGTCCGCCGGATCGGGTAATTTCAGGAGTAAGTCCCCATTTTTACATTTATAGACTAACAAGCTCTGGTCAAGTTTTGCAGGTCCAAAAGGTTCAACAGTCCATAAAATCTGGACATGGACATCTTGGCATTACAATTCATATGGGATTTGTTTCCCAAAATTTGTACTTAATTGTATATTAAATCCTCCATGTAAATAATCCCCTCCCCATACTTAATATAATTACTCCCATATACTTGTAAATACATATCAAAATCATTTTCGAAAAACCAAGTGTGAGTCCCCCCAAATCGACTCTCACTTGTGAAATCAAGCAACTTACCTAGTTAGGATGACTCCTTCAAACTCATCACCATTTCCAAAGGCATAGGCATAGCAACTAAAATCTATTTAGGACGGTGTGCATGCATAGAGACCAAAAGGGCGAGAAGGGTGTTTAATACCTTCCCTTCTCGTAACTTAGCCCCCGAACCCACTTTCTCTAAAACAAAAGGGTTTTCTTCATTTTCCTACATAAATAAATGAGGTGGCGACTCTTGCTTGTTCGAGAATTCGAATTCTAGATACCCAAAAAGTCTCTCATTGTTTCAAAAAAATCTATTACATGCTTTGTCTTAGGTAATTAGAATTCCCGACGCCCCTGTTTCTAAAAAATGTTTTCATGTCAAGAGACTCGAACTATGTTTGGTCTGATTCACATGCGGGATACGTAGGCAGCCTATCACCTCAGGCACGACCGCATCTTTGTCAAAATCTTAACTGATCTCGAAGACCTTTGTCCTTCTCGAGTCTTAAGTGACTCGAACTACATTTGGTCTGATTCCCATGAGGAATACGTAGGCAGCCTGTCACCTCAGGTACGACCGCACCTTTGTCAAAATCTTAACCGATCTCGAACAACTTCTTCCTTCTTGATTAATAAGTTACTCGAACTATGTTTGGTCTAATTCCCATGCGGGATACGTAGGCATCCTGTCACCTCAGGTACGACCACACCATTTTCAAAATCTCAATCAATCAAGTTATCTTTTTAAACTCTCGAAGACCTTTATCCTTCTCGAGTCTTAAGTGACTCGAACTACGTTTGGTTTGATTCCTACAAGGGATACGTAGGCAGCCTGTCACCTCAAGCATGACCACACCTTTTTCAAAATCTTAATCAATCAAGATATCTTTTTTCAAACTCTCGAAGACCTTTGTGCTTCTCGAGTCTTAAGTGACTCAAACTATGTTTGGTCTAATTCCCATGCGGGATACATAGGCAGCCTGTCACCGAAGGTACGACCGCACTTTTTTCAAAATATCAACAAATCAAGTTATCATTTCAAAATCTCGAACAACTTTTTCCTTCTCGAGTATTAAATGACCCGAATTACATTTGGTCTGATTCTCAAAAGAGATAGGTAGGCAGCCTGTCACCTCATGTATGACCGCATTTTATTTTTAAAATCTCAATCAATCAAGCTATTTGTTTCAAACTCTCAACACTTTTTTTCCTTCTCGAGTCTTAAGTTACTTAAACTACGTTGGGCGTGATTTCTGAAAGGGATACGTAGACAGCTTGCCACACCAGGCATGACCAAGCACTTATTAAAGTCTTATACACAAAATTTGAGAAACCAGATGTAGAGGCATATTATCCCCCACAGAGAAAGACCTTGCACTTAAAAAAATCTTATGAAGGTACAAAGCTGGAACTTCTCATCAAATAATGTCTTGTCATGCTGGAAGCTTGCTCCCTGGGATTGAAGCATAAGAATAAAAAATCTCAACACACAACATTTATGGCAAATCACAAATGTCATTTCATCATCAACAGTGACTTGCAGCATATCCTCAAATTTGTTTTTTTGTAAGGTTACTTGCAAGTACACCGTTTGCCTTGATAAATGCTTGGGTACAATTGTCATTATGTCATCTCTTCATGCTACAATCTCTGCCATATCATGATCTTTATCATGCTGCTTTTCATTCAAAATCATACCATTTCATCATGTAACAATCTCTATCATGTCATAATCATAACCATGTCACAATTATCAATCACAAGCTCTATCACGTCACAATAATCATAACCATCATCTTAATCATAATTTCGATCATCCTCTCATGTTAATCTTGGTTTGTTCGGTCACCCTGAATTTTACCCTTCTCATGTTACTCTAGGTCTGTTCGGTCACCTCGAATTTGACCCCTATCATGTTACTCTTGGTCTATTCAGTCACCTTGAATTTGACCCCTATCTTATTACTTTTGGTCTGTTCGGTCACCCCGGATTTGACCCTTCTCAAGTTACTCTAGGTCTATTCGGTCACCCCGAATTTGACCCATATCATGTTACTCTTTATCTATTTGGTCACCCTGAGTGTGACCCCTATCATGTTACTCTTGGTCCGTTCGGTCACCCCAAATTTGACCCCTCTCATGTGACTCTTGGTATGTTCAGTCACCCCGTATTTGATCCCTCTAATGTTTATCTCGGTTACCCTTGGGTCCTCTCGAGCACTCGAGATGGACCTTCTTCGAACTAAATTTTTGACATGATTCCCATGCGGGATACGTAGGCAGCTTGAGAGCTCGAGCCCGATCGCCATATTTGTCTTTAATCTTGTCACTTTGGTTACTCTGGCACATCTCATTTGGTCACCCCAAATTTGACCCCTCTCTTGTTACTCTTGGTCTGTTTGTTCACTCCGAATTCAATCGCTCTCATGTTATCATTGGTCAACTCGGTCACCCCAAATTTGACCTCTCTAATGATTACCTTGATTACTTTGTTGAACTACGCGACTGGTCTGATTCTCATGTGAGATATGTAGGCAGTCTGTCACCCCAGGCTCGACCACCCCTTCAGTCTAAAAGCTTGTTACATTGTTTCCCCAATGAAGAGAATTTGAATTCTCGAAGCTTTCCCCCAGCAATTATCCGAACTACGTTTGATCTGATTCTCGCACGAGATATGTAGGAAACTTGGGCACCCAAGTTCGACCATACTTGTATTTGTATTGTGATTGAGTAGAACTATGGAGGCTTGATTCCCGTAAGTTGTTAAACTAATCGAGATCATTGTTTCTTAGTGATCTTCGAATCCCCTTTACTTCATAAGGAAATTCATCGATGGGCTCTGTAGACACCTCGATTTCACACCCCCCCCCCCGACGAACCCTGTTAATTGCTCTTAAACCTTATAACTGACCTAAAACCTTGATTTGGCCACTTGGGAATTCTGTTTACCTTATTGATGCATAATTTGGAAAAATCGAGTTCGGATTCATAACCGGGACAAATATTTGATCATACAGACATATACCTCCAAAAACAGACCTCGGGACCTCGCATCGAGGCCCGGGATACCAAAACAGTCCATTATCGACTATTTTGTGCATTCATTTAAAATTATATTATGATATTCCTTGATCATTAACAAATTTCAGATATGCCATATCGACCACAAAATTATTTCAAGCTAATTTCATTCTGGGCCCGTGGACAACCGGAACACGATGGCATGCACATCGAAGCAGTTACAAAACCATCATCGAAAGATTAATTGTTACACAAGAGAATAAAATAGGTAAAAATACGAAGGAGGACAGCCCTTGGACATGTCCATAGCTGTTTGACCAAGACCAGTCGGAGCAAAAGAGCTGTCGTATGACAAATATTATTTGTCGCGTAACATTGTTGGACAAAATCTGGAAACCTTGATTTTCTCCCTATGTTTTGCCTTCCCAAGCTTACTCCAAAAGGGATATTAAGCCTTGTTTGACCTTTGAGGGCTGGTTGGTCATGACTCATGAGGGAGACATCCCAAGGAGTCACCTCCCTCCTCCTCTCTCCATTATTATAACTCCCCCTCCTCATTTCAACACAAGACAACAATTTACTCTCTCTCCACCAATTCACTCTTGCACTCCAAACACTCTCCACTCTCTCTCTCTAAACTCTCTCAATCTCATCCCCTACACCACCATTAAACCACGACAAACACTACTTCAAACACTACTCAAACACAAACAAAAGCACAAGTTCAAGCACTCAAACACTCTCAAACAACAAACAATAAAAAAAAGCCTTTCCTTGGAAGAAAAGGAAGCACACTCTTCATTGAATAGGTATAAGTCTCCCCCTTGTAGTCTATTTTATGTTCAAAATGTAATCTCCATGTAAAGAAAACTTGAGGTCTAGCTATTTCATGGCTAGACCTCCATGTATGTAAATAATGATGTATTTCGTGTTTATTCATTTTTACTCCCCTTATCCATGATTTTTGATCTAAATGTTTATGTATGTTGTGAATATGTTTAGATACAAGTCCTGTGTTCAAATCATGCTCTAAATGTCCATTTATGCCTTTAGAGTTGATGTTGTTCATGAAATATGCATAATCTGTTCACTCCACCTTCTTTCATGTTCATCAATGCTTTGGTTCATGATTTGTACTATGTAATGATTCTAGTATGTTCATAACATTTTATTTTAGATATGTCTCAAATATCATGCCTTGAATCCATGTTTAGGATAGGGTTTGATGCTGATGTTCAAGATGCATAGTTGCTATCCAGTAACTTCTAAATCTGACCATGCTATGTTCTACTGTGAATATTTCTCTCAATACTTAGGGTTCTTGCATGATTAGAGATTGTTGGAAATTAAATTATAAGCACCACAGATTAAACAGACAATTTAATCAACAATAGGGGATTTATTGATCAAGTCAAGAACGTACCAATTAAGCCAATAGCAAAACCGAAAGCAAGGAACATGATCAGGAAAACAGAACAGAAACAAGTAAACAAATGATTAGAAAACTTATCGTGATTTGATCGAGTCGCCTTAGAAAGACTGTCCTAAGAGAAAATATTGCCCCCAATTGGTGCAACTCAGGTACAGGCAAATTTCTCCGAGGATAAAACGATCACGGATTACGTACCACAAAATAGCACACAGGTAGGTAATCACCGGCGGTCCTATCTCAGTCGCCTTGAATCTCACGAACGAATCTCTATGAACGGGAGTAATCGAAATAATGAAAGGAAGCAAGAGAATTGATTTTCTCTTCAATCTCTCATGTAATTTTTGGCTGGAGAAAGAGGAGTATATATACATATGGTAAAATAGGGTTTTAAATCTTTAAAAGACCTAAAAAAACCCGTTCCAATTCGGCCCAGAAAATTGCAAACCCGTCAAGAGCGCAGCCGCCCTTGAGACATGCGCGACCGCGCTAGGCAACAGGCGATGGATGTTGAACTCACGGCACAGCACCGCGGCCTCCCTCGTCCATAGCGCGGCCGCTCTCCTTGGCAGTGGCCTCTGACGGATTTTTCCTCCTTATGCCAAATACAGTTCAAGCCCAATGATACTAAGGTCATATGCTATGAACTCTTACACCACATATACAAATATTCCAACAATCCCCCACAAGTTCATAGAAATATGACGGGTACAGATTGTCCATTGCCATGCTTTCAATAATGGTACCTTCCGGCTTGAACCACTACCTATATTATCCAACGCAAACCTCCACAGGACCAGATGAACGGGTGTTTTGAATCTGATGCCTTTGGATGTAGAGGCCTTTGCTGGTAACAAACACAACAAAAGCTATGATAGGCCCTCTATCGAACACTTGACGCTTATAAGCCATACGTCCCGATCCTCTATCATGAGTGCTTTCAAGGAATAACCCAAATTCCTCTAGTTGCGGCCAACAACAACACTCACTTAGCTGGGCATCTCAGAAGATGTACTGCTAGCATCTTGTCTAAAAGACTTGATCCCATTCAAAGTTCCAAACTTTAACTTTATTAGCAGCAACGAGCACCTCTAGGCTATTCAGGGGATAGACACAGACATGTAATATGTCAATCTATTATTAGGTGCTCCGACTCACCCCACAGCTTGTTATTACCACATTGAATCTCCTTTGTGGGATCTCCACTTAGGTAGATTGGGTTGCTACTGCGTTTGAATCAGACAGGGTTCAGACCCATTCCCAACCTAGATTTTTGAACTAGAGCAAATTCTAGCCCTTTGGTTAAAGGATCAGCTGTGTTATCCTTGGTACCAATATAATCAACAGCTATCACCTTCCGAGACACTAGATCCCTTATAGATTTTAATCTTATTTGGATGTGTCTCCTAGTTTTACAGTTGTACTTGACACTTTTCAGTTTCTCAATTGTGGCAGTGTTGTCACAATGTACAGAGATAACAGGCATGGGCTTACTGACCATGGGCAACTCAGACATAAGTCCTCAAAGCCATTCAGCTTCCAATCCAGTAGTGTCAAGGGCAACTAATTCGGCCTCAAATGTAGACCTAGACAACAGAGTTTGTTTGGTCGACCTCCAAGCGACTGCAGCTCCGCCTAAGATGAAAACATACTCCGTACAGCCATAACTCCCGGAGTTATAGGCAATCCAGCTTACATCACTATATCCTTCAAGAACAGAAGGATATTTTCCGTAATGCAGCCCAAGGGAAATCGTTCCCTTCAAGTACTTGAGAACTCTATCAAGAGCTTCCCAATGTGCTTTATTTGGACATTGAGTATATCTAGCCAACCTAGTAACCGAGTAGGATATATCCGGTCTAGTACAATTGGCAAGATATATCAAACTTCCAATAATTTGATAATATCTCAACTGAGCCATCGGTACTCCACTTTCATTCTTAGTAAGTGCAGATGAAGAATCATATGGAGTCTTAGCTACTTTGCAATTCTTATAACCAAATTTCTCAATTATACTTTCAGTATAATGAGACTGCGATATGGTTATGCCACTAGTTGAACGAGTCAACTTAAGGCCAAGAATCACACTAGCTACTCCCATATCCTTCATCTCAAACTTACTTTTCAAGAATTCCTTAGTAGTATTAATTATCCTCATATCCGTTCCAAATAACAATATCATCGACATACGTACATAAGACAATACTACTATCACCAATACTTTTGCTATAAACACACTTGTCAAACTCATTAGTAACAAAGCCAAACGATGAGACAATTTTATCAAATTTCTCATGTCAATGCTTAGGGGCTTGTTTGAGTCCATATAAGGACTTAACAAGTTTACAAACCTTTCTCTCATTGCCAGAGGCCTCAAAACCTTCAGGTTGATCCATATAAATTTCTTCCTCTAGATCGCCATGCAAGAAAGCGGTCTTAACATCCATCTGATGGATAGGAAGATCATATACAGAGGCCAATGCGATAAGCATTCGGATTGTAGTCATTCTAGCAACCGCGAATAGGTATCGAAATAGTCTATTCCTCCATTTGCTTGAATCCCTTAGCCACTAACCTAGCCTTAAACTTGTCAACGGTTCCATCCGGTTTCAGTTTCCTTTTGAAGACCCACTTACATCCTATCGTGCTACAACCAGGAGGGAGATCAACCAATTCCCATGTCCCATTAGAGACAATAGAATCCATCTCACTCTTAACAGCATCCTTCCACTGCTTGGCATCAGAAGTAGCCATAGCAGCTTTGAAGGTTAGAGGATCACCCTCGACATTGTAAGTGATAAAATCACTTCCAAAATTCTTGGTGGTCCTTGCCCTTTTGCTCCTTCTTGGTTCAATCTCATCGTCGAATGAGTTGCACCGGAATCAACCCCCACATTTGTCGCCTCCTCTACTTGAAAGCAGAATGGAATTAGGGATGGGGTTAGATTCCTTAGAAGTCCGTCCTTCATAGGAAACACATCCTCAAAAAATGTTGCATCACGTAACTCAACTATAGAGTTCACATCTATGCCGAAATTTCAGATTTTATAATAAGAAATCTCAATGCATAACTTGTTTCGTAATAACCTATAAAGATAGCATCAACGCTTTAGGTCCAAGCTTTTTCCTTTTGTGTGCGGGTACAAGTACCTTTGCAAGGCACCCCCACACTTTCAAGTGTTTCAGGCTAGCCTGTCGACCTCTCCAAAGTTCAAACGGACTTTCCTTTCTATGTTTAGGAGGGACTCTATTCAGAATATGGCAAGCCGTATTCAAATCCTCTCCCCACATATATTTGGGCAGTCCGTAACTTATGAGTAAACCGTTAATCATATCAAGCAAGGGTTCTATTCTTATGTTCAGCAACACCATTTGATTGAGGGGTGTAGGGAGGAGTCTCTTCATGTACTATTCCATTTTCTTGGCAATAATACATGAAGGGGTTAGACTCATATTCACCTCCTCTATCAGACTTTAACCGTTTAAGTTTCTTGCCAGGTTTGTGTTTCGCTTCATTCTTAAATATAATGAATTTATCTAATGCTTCATCCTTAGAACTAAGCAAATAGACATAACAAGATTTACTAGCATCATCAATAAAGGTGAGAAAGTATTTCTTTTTATCTTTGGTCAACACGCCATTAAATTCACAAATATCAGTATGAACAAATCTAGAATTTCAGAATTTCTCACAACCGACTTAAACGGTCCTTTTGTAGATTTAGCTTCAACACATACATGACACTTAGAATTCTTATCAATAGCATGTTTAGGAATAATATCTAAATTCATCATTCTTTTCACGTAATCATAGTTAATATGTCCTAAATGACCATGCCAAACATTTGAAGATTCAATGGAATAAGAAACAGATAATCAATAGAACTAAAATTATTGTGCGAACAAACATCGCTTCAACTCTAATTTTAAATAAACCATCCGAGGAATAACTTTTCCCCACAAAAACTACCGTAATCCAAAATTATGACCTTATTACATTTAAACGAAATCTCAAATCCTTCCCTAACTAGACTAGAACCACTAATAATGTTCCGACGAATATCAGAAACGTGATACACTCGATGCAAGGTAAGAATGCGCCCATTAGGAAACTTCGTGTCCACGCGTCCAGCCCCAAGCACCTTTGCAGACTAGAGTTCCCCATCGTCACGATCTACCACGCTCAGCCGGTAAGACACAAATAGCAATTTATCAAAGACAAATGTGCACATTTGCCCCAAATCAACTAGCCACTCGTTGGGTTCATAGACAAGAAGATTTCGTGATAAGAAGTTACATACTTTGTAACATTGCAGGTCGAGCGCCAACTCCAGGTGCGTCAGAGTCGATCATCAAAATCCTTCGACCCAACACCATGTTGACAAAGCAGATGGTCATCGCCAGAGCCTTGTGGTCCTTTTCCTTTCTTGGACGGGCAAGCCCCTAGAAAAGTGTCCACCTTCTCCACAATTCCAAAGAGTTCGTTTTGCTCTTGGCTTCCTAAATTTATTTTTCTTAACTTTAAGTTTATCATGGTTTTCTTTATCCTTAGAGTGAGTTTTCACACCTTTTCCTTTAAACTTGCTTTTACCAGCTACCATATTAGCAAAGCAGCCTCTCCACAGTGCACGCTAGGTTGGTTACCATTATGCACCTCCCGAATCGCAATTGCATTCATCAACTCATTGAGTGTCAAGCTTCCAAGACGATGCTTGAGGGTCATATCGAATTCCCCCTAAGATCGAGGAAACTTCTCAATAATAGCCATGACAAATAACTTATCGTGAAGTCCCATGTCGCATCCTCGAAAGTGATTGCAAAATGATTTGGAGTTCGTGCACTTGATCGGTAACCGACTTTCCTCACTCATGTGATAATTCAGAACTTTCCAACTTGGTACTTTTCCACACCGGAGTCATCGTGCCGTACTTCGTGGAAAGCGATTCCCATAGTGACGCAGCGGTGAGAGGAGCAGAGCAATAAACATCAAAGAGTGCATTCGACAAAGCCGATGTAATGCATCCTCGAACAACATCATCCTCGCTCCTTCCACAGCTTTAACAGCCAGCCTACACTAACTGGATCATCACCATTCGTAGCGGGACATTTGGATGACAAAGATACAGCCATGCCCTTAATTGACAAATGCATCTTCATGCGTTCGCACCAACGCTTGAAGTTCTTGCCACCGAACTTCTCCTAAGATCGGAGGTGTCAACTAGGGACTTAAAGGGAGAGCTAGAGGAACTAGCAGACATGATCAAATAAACTATTTTCTCTTAGAATGTTGGAAATTAAATTATAAGCACCACAGATTAAACAGACAATTTAATCAACAGTAGGGATTTATTGATCAAGTCAAGAACGTACCAATTAAGCCAATAGCAAAACCGAAAGCAAGGAACAGGATCGGGAAAACAGTAACGTAAACAAGTAAACAAATGATTAGAAAACTTATCGTGATTTGATCGAGTCGCCTTAGAAAGATCCGGCCCTAAGAGAAAATATTGCCCCCAATTGGTGCAACTCAGTGCAGGCAAATTTCTCCGTGGATAAAACGATCACGGATTACGTACCACAAAATAGCACACAATAGGTAATCACCGGCGGTCCTATCTCGCCGCCTTGAATCTCACGAACGAATCTCTATGAACGGGAGTAATCGAAATAATGAAAGGAAGCAAGAGAATTGATTTTCTCTTCAATCTCTCATGTAATCTTTGGCTGGAGAAAGAGGAGTATATATACATATGGTAAAATAGGGTTTTAAATCTTAAAAAGACCTAAAAAACCCGTTCCACCCGGCCCAGAAATTGCAAACCCGCCAAGAGCGCGGCCGCCTTGAGACATGTGCGACCGCGCTAGGCAACAAAGCGATGGATGTTGAACTCACGGCACAAGCCGCGGCCGCCTCATCCATAGCGCGGCCGCTCTCTCGGCAAGGGCCTCTGACGGATTTTTCCTCCTTATGCCAAATACAGCTTCAAGCCCAATGACACTAAGGTCATATGCTATGAACTCTTACACCACATATACAAATATTCCAACAATCCCCACAAGTTCATAGAAATATGACGTGTACAATTGTCCATTGCCATGCTTTCAATAATGGTACCTTCCACTTGAACCACTACCTATGTTATCCAACGCAAACCTCCACAGACCGCATGAACGGGTGTTTTGAATCTGATGCCTTTGGATGTAGAGGCCTTTGCTGGTAACAAACACAACAAAAGCTATGATAGGCCCTCTATCGAACACTTGACTCTTATAAGCCATACGTCCCGATCCTTTATCATGAGTGCTTTCAAGGAATAACCCAAATTCCTCTAGTTGCGGCCAACAACAACACTCACTTAGCTGGGCATCTCAGAAGATGTACTGTTAGCATCTTGTCTAAAAGACTTGATCCCATTCAAAGTTCCAAACTTTTACTTTATTAGCAAGAATTCCAGCACCTCTAGGCTATTCAGGATAGACTCAGACATGTAATATGTCAATCTATTATTAGGTGCTCCGACTCACCTCACAGCTTGTTATTACCACATTGAATCTCCTTTGTGGGATCTCCACTTAGGTAGATTGGGTTGCTACTGCGTTTGAATCAGACAGGGTTCAGACCCATCCCCAACCTAGATTTTTGAACTAGAGCAAATTCTAGCCCTTTGGTTAAAGGATCAGCTGTGTTATCCTTGGTACCAACATAATCAACAATATCACCTTCCGAGACACTAGATCCCTTATAGATTTTAATCTAATTTGGATGTGTCTCCTAGTTTTACAGCTTGTACTTGACACTTTTCGGTTTCTCAATTGTGGCAGTGTTGTCACAATGTACGAGATAACAGTGCATGAGCTTATCGACTATGGGCAACTCGTACATAAGTCCTCGAAGCCATTCATTCCAATCCAAAGAGTGTCAAGGGCAACTAATTCGGCCTCAAATGTAGACCTAGACAATAGAGTTTGTTTGGTCGACCTCCAAGCGACCGCAGCCTCCGCCTAAGGTGAAAACATACCCCGTACAGCCCATAACTCCTGGAGTTATAGGCAATCCAAATTTTGCATCACTATATCCTTCAAGAACGTATGATATTTTCCGTAATGCAGCCCAAGGAAATCGTTCCCTTCAAGTACTTGAGAACTCTATCAAGAGCTTCCCAATGTGCTTTATTTGGACATTGAGTATATCTAGCCAACCTAGTAACCGAGTAGGATATATCCGGTCTAGTACAATTGGCAAGATATATCAAACTTCCAATAATTTGATAATATCTCAACTGAGCCATCGGTACTCCACTTTCATTCTTAGTAAGTGCAGATGAAGAATCATATGGAGTCTTAGCTACTTTGCAATTCTTATAACCAAATTTCTCAATTATACTTTCAGTATAATGAGACTGCGATATGGTTATGCCACTAGTTGAACGAGTCAACTTAAGGCCAAGAATCACACTAGCTACTCCCATATCCTTCATCTCAAACTTACTTTTCAAGAATTCCTTAGTAGTATTAATTATCCTCATATCCGTTCCAAATAACAGAATATCATCGACATACAGACATAAGACAATACTACTATCACCAATACTTTTGCTATAAACACACTTGTCAAACTCATTAGTAACAAAGCCAAACGATGAGACAATTTTATCAAATTTCTCATGTCAATGCTTAGGGGCTTGTTTGAGTCCATATAAGGACTTAACAAGTTTACAAACCTTTCTCTCATTGCCAGAGGCCTCAAAACCTTCAGGTTGATCCATATAAATTTCTTCCTCTAGATCGCCATGCAAGAAAGCGGTCTTAACATCCATCTGATGGATAGGAAGATCATATACAGAGGCCAATGCGATAAGCATTCGGATTGTAGTCATTCTAGCAACTGGCGAATAGGTATCGAAATAGTCTATTCCCTCCATTTGCTTGAATCCCTTAGCCACTAACCTAGCCTTAAACTTGTCAACGGTTCCATCCGGTTTCAGTTTCCTTTTGAAGACCCACTTACATCCTATCGTGCTACAACCAGGAGGGAGATCGACCAATTCCCATGTCCCATTAGAGACAATAGAATCCATCTCACTCTTAACAAGATCCTTCCACCGCTTGGCATCAAAAGTAGCCATAGCAGCTTTGAAGGTTAGAGGATCACCTTCGACATTGTAAGTGATGAAATCACTTCCAAAATCCTTGGTGGTCCTTGCCCTTTTGCTCCTTCTTGGTTCAATCTCATCGTCGGAATGAGTTGCGCCGGAATCAACCCCACATTTGTCGGCTCCTCTACTTGAGCGGGAATGGAATTAGTGATGGGGTTAGATCCCTTAGGAAGTCCATCCTTCATAGGAAACACATCCTCAAAAATGTTGCATCACGTAACTCAACTATAGAGTTCACATCTATGCCGAAATTTCAGATTTTATAATAAGAAATCTCAATGCATAACTTGTTTCGAATAACCTATAAAGATAGCATCAACAGCTTTAGGTCCAAGCTTTTTCCTTTTGTGTGCGGGTACAAGTACCTTTGCAAGGCACCCCCACACTTTTAAGTTTTTCAAGCTAGCCTTGTCGACCTCTCCAAAGTTCAAACGGACTTTCCTTTCTATGTTTAGGAGGGACTCTATTCGAATATGGCAACCCGTATTCAAAGCCTCTCCCCACATATATTTGGGCGAGTCGTAACTTATGAGTAAACCGTTAATCATATCGCAAGGGTTCTATTCTTACGTTCAGCAACACCATTTGATTGAGGGGTGTAGGGAGGAGTCTCTTCATGTACTATTCCATTTTCTTGGCAATAATACATGAAGGGGTTAGACTCATATTCACCTCCTCTATCAGACTTTAACCGTTTAAGTTTCTTGCCGGTTTGTGTTTCTGCTTCATTCTTAAATATAATGAATTTATCTAATGCTTCATCCTTAGAACTAAGCAAATAGACATAACAGTATTTACTAGCATCATCAATAAAGGTGAGAAAGTATTTCTTTTTATCTTTGGTCAACACGCCATTAAATTCACAAATATCAGTATGAACAAATCTAGAATTTCAGAATTTCTCACAACCGACTTAAACGGTCCTTTTGTAGATTTAGCTTCAACACATACATGACACTTAGAATTCTTATCAATAGCATGTTTAGGAATAATATCTAAATTCATCATTCTTTTCACAGAATCATAGTTAATATGTCCTAAACGACCATGCCAAACATTTGAAGATTCAATGGAATAAGAAACAGGATAATCAATAGAACTAAAATTATTGTGCGAACAAACATCAGTTTCAACTCTAATTTTAAATAAACCATCCGAGGAATAACTTTTCCCCACAAAACTACCAGAATCCAAAATTATGACCTTATTACATTTAAACGAAATCTCAAATCCTTCCCTAACTAGACTAGAACCACTAATAATGTTGCGACGAATATCAGAAACGTGATACACTCGATGCAAGGTAAGAATGCGCCCATTAGGAAACTTCAGGTCCACGCGTCCAGTCCCAAGCACCTTTGTAGCACTAGAGTTCCCCATCGTCACTGATCTACCACGCTCAGGCTGGTAAGACACAAATAGCAATTTATCAGCACAAACATGCACATTTGCCCCAGTGTCAACTAGCCACTCGTTGGGTTCATAGACAGTAAAGATTTCAGGATAAGAAGTTACATACTTTGTAACATTGCAGGTCAGAGCGTCAACTCCAGGTGCGTCAGAGTCAGGATCATCAAAATCCTTCGGACCCAACACCATGTTGACAGCAGGATGGTCATCAGCAGAGCCTTGTGGTCCTTTTCCTTTCTTGGACGGGCAGTCCCTAGAAAAGTGTCCACCTTCTCCAAAATTCCAGTAGTTCTGTTTTGCTCTTGGCTTCCTAAAGTTATTTTTCTTAACTTTAAGTTTATCATGGTTTTCTTTATCCTTAGAGTGAGTTTTCACACCTTTTCCTTTAAACTTGCTTTTACCAGTTACCATATTAGCAGCAGCCTCCACAGTGCAGCTAGGTTGGTTACCATTATGCACCTCCTGAATCGCAATTGCATTCATCAACTCATTGAGTGTCAAGCTTCCAGTACGATGCTTGAGGGTCATATCGAATTCCCCCTAAGATCGAGGAAACTTCTCAATAATAGCCATGACAGCGAACTTATCAGGAAGTCCCATGTCAGCATCCTTGAGTGATTGCAAAATGATTTGGAGTTCGTGCACTTGATCGGTAACCGACTTTCCCTCACTCATGTGATAATTCAGGAACTTTCCAACTTGGTACTTTTCCACACCGGAGTCATCGGTGCTGTACTTCGTGGAAAGCGATTCCCATAGTGACGCCGCCGGTGAGAGGAGCGAGCAATAAACATCAAAGAGTGCATTCGACAAAGCTGACAGAATGCATCCTCGAACAACATCATCTGCTCCTTCCACGGTTTAACGGCGGCCACACTAATCGGATCATCACCATTCGGAGCGGGACATTTGGATGACGGCATACCGGCCATGCCCTTAATTGACGGCCCGGATCTTCGTGCGTTCGAGACCAACGCTTGAAGTTCTTGCCACGAACTTCTCGGAAGATCGGAGGTGTCAACTAGGGACTTAAAGGGAGAGCTAGAGGAACTAGCGAGACATGATCAAATAAACTATTTTCTCTTAGAATGTTGGAAATTAAATTATAAGCACCACAGATTAAACAGACAATTTAATCAACAGTAGGGGATTTATTGATCAAGTCAAGAACGTACCAATTAAGCCAATAGCAAAACCGAAAGCAAGGAACAGGATCGGGAAAACAGAACAGAAACAAGTAAACAAATGATTAGAAAACTTATCATGATTTGATCGAGTCGCCTTAGGAAGACTGTCCTAAGAGAAAATATTGCCCCCAATTGGTGCAACTCAGGTACAGGCAAATTTCTCCGAGGATAAAACGATCACGGATTACGTACCACAAAATAGCACACAGGTAGGTAATCACCGGCGGTCCTATCTCAGTCGCCTTGAATCTCACGAACGAATCTCTATGAACGGGAGTAATCGAAATAATGAAAGGAAGCAAGAGAATTGATTTTCTCTTCAATCTCTCATGTAATCTTTGGCTGGAGAAAGAGGAGTATATATACATATGGTAAAATAGGGTTTTAAATCTTAAAAAGACCTAAAAAACCCGTTCCAATTCGGCCCAGGAAATTGCAAACCCGTCAAGAGCGCGGCCGCCCTTGAGACATGCGCGACCGCGCTAGGCAACAGGCGATGGATGTTGAACTCACGGCACAACAGCGCGGCCGCCCTCGCCCATAGCGCGGCCGCTCTCCTTGGCAGTGGCCTCTGACGGATTTTTCCCCTTTTGCCAAATACAGTTCAAGCCCAATGACACTAAGGTCATATGCTATGAACTCTTACACCACATATACAAATATTCCAACAATCCCCCACAAGTTCATAGAAATATGACGTGTACAATTGTCCATTGCCATGCTTTCAATAATGGTACCTTCCGGCTTGAACCACTACCTATGTTATCCAACGCAAACCTCCACAGGACCAGATGAACGGGTGTCTTGAATCTGATGCCTTTGGATGTAGAGGCCTTTGCTGGTAACAAACACAACAAAAGCTATGATAGGCCCTCTATCGAACACTTGACGCTTATAAGCCATACGTCCCGATCCTCTATCATGAGTGCTTTCAAGGAATAACCCAAATTCCTCTAGTTGCGGCCAACAACAACACTCACTTAGCTGGGCATCTCAGAAGATGTACTGTTAGCATCTTGTCTAAAAGACTTGATCCCATTCAAAGTTCCAAACTTTTACTTTATTAGCAGTAACGAGCACCTCTAGGCTATTCAGGGGATAGACTCAGACATGTAATATGTCAATCTATTATTAGGTGCTCCGACTCACCTCACAGCTTGTTATTACCACATTGAATCTCCTTTGTGGGATCTCCACTTAGGTAGATTGGGTTGCTACTGCGTTTGAATCAGACAGGGTTCAGACCCATCCCCAACCTAGATTTTTGAACTAGAGCAAATTCTAGCCCTTTGGTTAAAGGATCAGCTGTGTTATCCTTGGTACCAACATAATCAACAGCTATCACCTTCCGAGACACTAGATCCCATATAGATTTTAATCTAATTTGGATGTGTCTCCTAGTTTTACAGTTGTACTTGACACTTTTCAGTTTCTCAATTGTGGCAGTGTTGTCACAATGTACAGAGATAACAGGCATGGGCTTACTGACCATGGGCAACTCAGACATAAGTCCTCGAAGCCATTCAGCTTCCAATCCAGTAGTGTCAAGGGCAACTAATTCGGCCTCAAATGTAGACCTAGACAATAGAGTTTGTTTGGGCGACCTCCAAGCGATTGCAGCTCCGCCTAAGGTGAAAACATACCCCGTACATCCATAACTTCCGGAGTTATAGGCAATCCGGCTGCATCACTATATCCTTCAAGAACGAAGGATATTTTCCGTAATGCAGCCCAAGGGAAATCGTTCCCTTCAAGTACTTGAGAACTCTATCAAGAGCTTCCCAATGTGCTTTATTTGGACATTGAGTATATCTAGCCAACCTAGTAACCGAGTAGGATATATCCGGTCTAGTACAATTGGCAAGATATATCAAACTTCCAATAATTTGAGAATATCTCAACTGAGCCATCGGTACTCCACTTTCATTCTTAGTAAGTGCAGATGAAGAATCATATGGAGTCTTAGCTACTTTGCAATTCTTATAACCAAATTTCTCAATTATACTTTCAGTATAATGAGATTGCGATATGGTTATGCCACTAGTTGAGCGAGGCAACTTAAGGCCAAGAAGCACAATAGCTACTCCCATATCCTTCATCTCAAACTTACTTTTCAAGAATTCCTTAGTAGTGTTAATTATCCTCATATCCGTTCCAAATAACGAATATCATCGACATACAGACATAAGACAATACTACTATCACCAATACTTTTGCTATAAACACACTTGTCAAACTCATTAGTAACAAAGCCAAACGATGAGACAATTTTATCAAATTTCTCATGTCAATGCTTAGGGGCTTGCTTGAGTCCATATAAGGACTTAACAAGTTTACAAACCTTTCTCTCATTGCCAGAGGCCTCAAAACCTTCAGGTTGATCCATATAAATTTCTTCCTCTAGATCGCCATGCAAGAAAGCGGTCTTAACATCCATCTGATGGATAGGAAGATCATATACAGAGGCCAATGCGATAAGCATTCGGATTGTAGTCATTCTAGCAACCGGCGAATAGGTATCGAAATAGTTTATTCCCTCCATTTGCTTGAATCCCTTAGCCACTAACCTAGCCTTAAACTTGTCAATGGTTCCATCCGGTTTCAGTTTCCTTTTGAAGACCCACTTACATCCTATCGTGCTACAACCAGGAGGGAGATCGACCAATTCCCATGTCCCATTAGAGACAATAGAATCCATCTCACTCTTAACAGCATCCTTCCACTGCTTGGCATCAGAAGTAGCCATAGCAGCTTTGAAGGTTAGAGGATCACCCTCGACATTGTAAGTGATGAAATCACTTCCAAAATCCTTGGTGGTCCTTGCCCTTTTGCTCCTTCTTGGTTCAATCTCATCGTCAGAATGAGTTGCACTGGAATCAACCCCCACATTTGTCAGCTCCTCTACTTGAGCAGGAATGGAATTAGTGATGGGGTTAGATCCCTTAGGAAGTCCGTCCTTCATAGGAAACACATCCTCAAAAAATGCTGCATCACGTAACTCAACTATAGAGTTCACATCTATGCCAGAAATTTCAGATTTTATAATAAGAAATCTCAATGCATAACTTGTTTCAGAATAACCTATAAAGATAGCATCAACAGTTTTAGGTCCAAGCTTTTTCCTTTTGTGTGCGGGTACAAGTACCTTTGCAAGGCACCCCCACACTTTTAAGTTTTTCAGGCTAGCCTGTCGACCTCTCCAAAGTTCAAACGGACTTTCCTTTCTATGTTTAGGAGGGACTCTATTCAGAATATGGCAAGCCGTATTCAAAGCCTCTCCCCACATATATTTGGGCAGTCCAGAACTTATGAGTAAACCGTTAATCATATCGCAAGGGTTCTATTCTTACGTTCGGCAACACCATTTGATTGAGGGGTGTAGGGAGGAGTCTCTTCATGTACTATTCCATTTTCTTGGCAATAATACATGAAGGGGTTAGACTCATATTCACCTCCTCTATCAGACCTTAACCGTTTAAGTTTCTTGCCGGTTTGTGTTTCTGCTTCATTCTTAAATATAATGAATTTATCTAATGCTTCATCCTTAGAACTAAGCAAATAGACATAACAGTATTTACTAGCATCATCAATAAAGGTGAGAAAGTATTTCTTTTTATCTTTGGTCAACACGCCATTAAATTCACAAATATCAGTATGAACAAATCTAGAATTTCAGAATTTCTCACAACCGACTTAAACGGTCCTTTTGTAGATTTAGCTTCAACACATACATGACACTTAGAATTCTTATCAATAGCATGTTTAGGAATAATATCTAAATTCATCATTCTTTTCACAGAATCATAGTTAATATGTCCTAAATGACCATGCCAAACATTTGAAGATTCAATGGAATAAGAAACAGGATAATCAATAGAACTAAAATTATTGTGCGAACAAACATCAGTTTCAACTCTAATTTTAAATAAACCATCCGAGGAATAACTTTTCCCCACAAAACTACCAGAATCCAAAATTATGACCTTATTACATTTAAACGAAATCTCAAATCCTTCCCTAACTAGACTAGAACCACTAATAATGTTCCGACGAATATCAGAAACGTGATACACTCGATGCAAGGTAAGAATGCGCCCATTAGGAAACTTCAGGTCCACGCGTCCAGTCCCAAGCACCTTTGCAGCACTAGAGTTCCCCATCGTCACTGATCTACCACGCTCAGGCTGGTAAGACACAAATAGCAATTTATCAGCACAAATGTGCACATTTGCCCCAGTGTCAACTAGCCACTCGTTGGGTTCATAGACGCATAAGATTTCGGGATAAGAAGTTACATACTTTGTAACATTGCAGGTCGTAGCGTCAACTCCGGGTGCGTCGAGTCGGGATCATCAAAATCCTTCGGACCCAACACCATGTTGACAAAGCGGGATGGTCATCGCAGAGCCTTGTGGTCCTTTTCCTTTCTTGGACGGGCGGTCCCTAGAAAAGTGTCCACCTTCTCCAAAATTCCAAAGAGTTGTTTTGCTCTTGGCTTCCTAAAGTTATTTTTCTTAACTTTAAGTTTATCATGGTTTTCTTTATCCTTAGAGTGAGTTTTCACACCTTTTCCTTTAAACTTGCTTTTACCAGTTACCATATTAGCAGCAGCCTCCACAGGTACGCTAGGTTGGTTACCATTATGCACCTCCTGAATCGCAATTGCATTCATCAACTCATTGAGTGTCAAGCTTCCAGTACGATGCTTGAGGGTCATATCGAATTCCCCCTAAGATCGAGGAAACTTCTCAATAATAGCCATGACAGCGAACTTATCAGGAAGTCCCATGTCAGCATCCTTGAGTGATTGCAAAATGATTTGGAGTTCGTGCACTTGATCGGTAACCGACTTTCCCTCACTCATGTGATAATTCAGGAACTTTCCAACTTGGTACTTTTCCACACCGGAGTCATCGGTGCTGTACTTCGTGGAAAGCGATTCCCATAGTGACGCAGCAGTGAGAGGAGCAGAGCAATAAACATCAAAGAGTGCATTCGACAAAGCTGACAGAATGCATCCTCGAACAACATCATCCTGCTCCTTCCACAGTTTAACAAAGAACACACTAACCGGATCATCACCATTCGGGCGGGACATTTGGATGACAGATACTGCATGCCCTTAATTGACAGCCAGATCTTCATGCGTTCAGACCAACGCTTGAAGTTCTTGCCACCGAACTTCTCCGGAAGATCGGAGGTGTCAACTAGGGACTTAAAGGGAGAGCTAGAGGAACTAGCAGACATGATCAAATAAACTATTTTCTCTTAGAATGTTGGAAATTAAATTATAAGCACCACAGATTAAACAGACAATTTAATCAACAGTAGGGGATTTATTGATCAAGTCAAGAACGTACCAATTAAGCCAATAGCAAAACCGAAAGCAAGGAACAGGATCGGGAAAACAGAACAGAAACAAGTAAACAAATGATTAGAAAACTTATCGTGATTTGATCGAGTCGCCTTAGAAAGACTGTCCTAAGAGAAAATATTGCCCCCAATTGGTGCAACTCAGGTACAGGCAAATTTCTCCGTGGATAAAACGATCACGGATTACGTACCACAAAATAGCACACAGGTAGGTAATCACCGGCGGTCCTATCTCAGTCGCCTTGAATCTCACGAACGAATCTCTATGAACGGGAGTAATCGAAATAATGAAAGGAAGCAAGAGAATTGATTTTCTCTTCAATCTCTCATGTAATCTTTGGCTGGAGAAAGAGGAGTATATGTACATATGGTAAAATAGGGTTTTAAATCTTAAAAAGACCTAAAAAACCCGTTCCAATTCGGCCCAGGAAATTGCAAACCCGTCAAGAGCGCGGCCGCCCTTGAGACATGCGCGACCGCGCTAGGCAACAGGCGATGGATGTTGAACTCACGGCACAGCAGCGCGGCCGCCCTCGTCCATAGCGCGGCCGCTCTCCTTGGCAGTGGCCTCTGACGGATTTTTCCTCCTTATGCCAAATACAGTTCAAGCCCAATGACACTAAGGTCATATGCTATGAACTCTTACACCACATATACAAATATTCCAACAATCCCCCACAAGTTCATAGAAATATGACGTGTACAATTGTCCATTGCCATGCTTTCAATAATGGTACCTTCCGGCTTGAACCACTACCTATGTTATCCAACGCAAACCTCCACAGGACCAGATGAACGGGTGTTTTGAATCTGATGCCTTTGGATGTAGAGGCCTTTGCTGGTAACAAACACAACAAAAGCTATGATAGGCCCTCTATCGAACACTTGACGCTTATAAGCCATACGTCCCGATCCTCTATCATGAGTGCTTTCAAGGAATAACCCAAATTCCTCTAGTTGCGGCCAACAACAACACTCACTTAGCTGGGCATCTCAGAAGATGTACTGTTAGCATCTTGTCTAAAAGACTTGATCCCATTCAAAGTTCCAAACTTTTACTTTATTAGCAGTAACGAGCACCTCTAGGCTATTCAGGGGATAGACTCAGACATGTAATATGTCAATCTATTATTAGGTGCTCCGACTCACCTCACAGCTTGTTATTACCACATTGAATCTCCTTTGTGGGATCTCCACTTAGGTAGATTGGGTTGCTACTGCGTTTGAATCAGACAGGGTTCAGACCCATCCCCAACCTAGATTTTTGAACTAGAGCAAATTCTAGCCCTTTGGTTAAAGGATCAGCTGTGTTATCCTTGGTACCAACATAATCAACAGCTATCACCTTCCGAGACACAAGATCCCTTATAGATTTTAATCTAATTTGGATGTGTCTCCTGATTTTACAGTTGTACTTGACACTTTTCAGTTTCTCAATTGTGGCGGTGTTGTCACAATGTACAGAGATAACGGGCATGGGCTTACTGACCATGGGCAACTCGGACATAAGTCCTCGAAGCCATTCAGCTTCCAATCCAGTAGTGTCAAGGGCAACTAATTCGGCCTCAAATGTAGACCTAGACAATAGAGTTTGTTTGGTCGACCTCCAAGCGACTGCAGCTCCGCCTAAGGTGAAAACATACCCCGTACAGCCATAACTCCCGGAGTTATAGGCAATCCAGCTTGCATCACTATATCCTTCAAGAACAGAAGGATATTTTCCGTAATGCAGCCCAAGGGAAATCGTTCCCTTCAAGTACTTGAGAACTCTATCAAGAGCTTCCCAATGTGCTTTATTTGGACATTGAGTATATCTAGCCAACCTAGTAACCGAGTAGGATATATCCGGTCTAGTACAATTGGCAAGATATATCAAACTTCCAATAATTTGAGAATATCTCAACTGAGCCATCGGTACTCCACTTTCATTCTTAGTAAGTGCAGATGAAGAATCATATGGAGTCTTAGCTACTTTGCAATTCTTATAACCAAATTTCTCAATTATACTTTCAGTATAATGAGATTGCGATATGGTTATGCCACTAGTTGAACGAGTCAACTTAAGGCCAAGAATCACACTAGCTACTCCCATATCCTTCATCTCAAACTTACTTTTCAAGAATTCCTTAGTAGTATTAATTATCCTCATATCCGTTCCAAATAACAGAATATCATCGACATACAGACATAAGACAATACTACTATCACCAATACTTTTGCTATAAACACACTTGTCAAACTCATTAGTAACAAAGCCAAACGATGAGACAATTTTATCAAATTTCTCATGTCAATGCTTAGGGGCTTGCTTGAGTCCATATAAGGACTTAACAAGTTTACAAACCTTTCTCTCATTGCCAGAGGCCTCAAAACCTTCAGGTTGATCCATATAAATTTCTTCCTCTAGATCGCCATGCAAGAAAGCGGTCTTAACATCCATCTGATGGATAGGAAGATCATATACAGAGGCCAATGCGATAAGCATTCGGATTGTAGTCATTCTAGCAACCGGCGAATAGGTATCGAAATAGTTTATTCCCTCCATTTGCTTGAATCCCTTAGCCACTAACCTAGCCTTAAACTTGTCAATGGTTCCATCCGGTTTCAGTTTCCTTTTGAAGACCCACTTACATCCTATCGTGCTACAACCAGGAGGGAGATCGACCAATTCCCATGTCCCATTAGAGACAATAGAATCCATCTCACTCTTAACGACATCCTTCCTTTGCTTGGCATCGAAGTAGCCATAGCAGCTTTGAAGGTTAGAGGATCACCTCGACATTGTAAGTGAAGAAATCACTTCCAAAATCCTTGGTGGTCCTTGCCCTTTTGCTCCTTCTTGGTTCAATCTCATCGTCAGAATGAGTTGCACTGGAATCAACCCCCACATTTGTCAGCTCCTCTACTTGAGCAGGAATGGAATTAGTGATGGGGTTAGATCCCTTAGGAAGTCCATCCTTCATAGGAAACACATCCTCAAAAAATGCTGCATCACGTAACTCAACTATAGAGTTCACATCTATGCCAGAAATTTCAGATTTTATAATAAGAAATCTCAATGCATAACTTGTTTCAGAATAACCTATAAAGATAGCATCAACAGTTTTAGGTCCAAGCTTTTTCCTTTTGTGTGCGGGTACAAGTACCTTTGCAAGGCACCCCCACACTTTTAAGTTTTTCAGGCTAGCCTGTCGACCTCTCCAAAGTTCAAACGGACTTTCCTTTCTATGTTTAGGAGGGACTCTATTCAGAATATGGCAACCCGTATTCAAAGCCTCTCCCCACATATATTTGGGCAGTCCAGAACTTATGAGTAAACTGTTAATCATATCAGTAAGGGTTCTATTCTTACGTTCAGCAACACCATTTGATTGAGGGGTGTAGGGAGGAGTCTCTTCATGTACTATTCCATTTTCTTGGCAATAATACATGAAGGGGTTAGACTCATATTCACCTCCTCTATCAGACCTTAACCGTTTAAGTTTCTTGCCGGTTTGTGTTTCTGCTTCATTCTTAAATATAATGAATTTATCTAATGCTTCATCCTTAGAACTAAGCAAATAGACATAACAGTATTTACTAGCATCATCAATAAAGGTGAGAAAGTATTTCTTTTTATCTTTGGTCAACACGCCATTAAATTCACAAATATCAGTATGAACAAATCTAGAATTTCAGAATTTCTCACAACCGACTTAAACGGTCCTTTTGTAGATTTAGCTTCAACACATACATGACACTTAGAATTCTTATCAATAGCATGTTTAGGAATAATATCTAAATTCATCATTCTTTTCACAGAATCATAGTTAATATGTCCTAAACGACCATGCCAAACATTTGAAGATTCAATGGAATAAGAAACAGATAATCAATAGAACTAAAATTATTGTGCGAACAAACATCGGTTTCAACTCTAATTTTAAATAAACCATCCGAGGAATAACTTTTCCCCACAAAACTACCGTAATCCAAAATTATGACCTTATTACATTTAAACGAAATCTCAAATCCTTCCCTAACTAGACTAGAACCACTAATAATGTTGCGACGAATATCAGAAACGTGATACACTCGATGCGAGGTAAGAATGCGCCCATTAGGAAACTTCAGGTCCACGCGTCCAGTCCCAAGCACCTTTGTAGCACTAGAGTTCCCCATCGTCAGCGATCTACCACGCTCAGTGGTAAGACACAAATAGCAATTTATCGGCACAAACGTGCACATTTGCCCCAGTGTCAACTAGCCACTCGTTGGGTTCATAGACGGTAAAGATTTCGGGATAAGAAGTTACATACTTTGTAACATTGCGGAGTCGTAGCGTCAACTCCCGGGTGCGTCAGAGTCAGGATCATCAAAATCCTTCGGACCCAACACCATGTTGATAGCAGGATGGTCATCAGCAGAGCCTTGTGGTCCTTTTCCTTTCTTGGACGGGCAGTCCCTAGAAAAGTGTCCACCTTCTCTACAATTCCAGCAGTTCTATTTTGCTCTTGGCTTCCTAAAGTTATTTTTCTTAACTTTAAGTTTATCATGGTTTTCTTTATCCTTAGAGTGAGTTTTCACACCTTTTCCTTTAAACTTGATTTTACCAGTTACCATATTATCAGCAGCCTCCACAGGTACGCTAGGTTGGTTACCATTATGCACCTCCTGAATCGCAATTGCATTCATCAACTCATTGAGTGTCAAGCTTCCAGTACGATGCTTGAGGGTCATACCGAATTCCCCCCAAGATCGAGGAAACTTCTCAATAATAGCCATGACAGCGAACTTATCGGGAAGTCCCATGTCAGCATCCTTGAGTGATTGCAAAATGATTTGGAGTTCGTGCACTTGATCGGTAACCGACTTTCCCTCACTCATGTGATAATTCAGGAACTTTCCCACTTGGTACTTTTCCACATCGGAGTCATCGGTGCTGTACTTCGTGGAAAGCGATTCCCATAGTGACGCAGCAGTGAGAGGAGCAGAGCAATAAACATTAAAGAGTGCATTCGACAAAGCTGACAGAATGCATCCTCGAACAACATCATCCTGCTCCTTCCACAGTTTAACAGCAGCCACACTAACTGGATCATCACCATTCAGAGCGGGACATTTGGATGACAGCATACCAGCCATGCCCTTAATTGACAGCCAGATCTTTATGCGTTCAAACCAACGCTTGAAGTTCTAGCCACCGAACTTCTCCGAAAGATCGGAGGTGTCAACTAGGGACTTAAAGGGAGAGCTAGAGGAACTACCAGACATGATCAAATAAACTATTTTCTCTTAGACTGTTGGAAATTAAATTATAAGCACCACAGATTAAACAGACAATTTAATCAACAGTAGGGGATTTATTGATCAAGTCAAGAACGTACCAATTAATCCAATAGCAAAACCGAAAGCAAGGAACATGATCAGGAAAACAGAACAGAAACAAGTAAACAAATGATTAGAAAACTTATCGTGATTTGATCGAGTCGCCTTAGAAAGACTGTCCTAAGAGAAAATATTGCCCCCAATTGGTGCAACTCAGGTACAGGCAAATTTCTCCAAGGATAAAACGATCACGGATTACGTACCACAAAATAGCACATAGGTAGGTAATCACCGGCGGTCCTATCTCAGTCGCCTTGAATCTCACGAACGAATCTCTATGAACGGGAGTAATCGAAATAATGAAAGGAAGCAAGAGAATTGATTTTCTCTTCAATCTCTCATGTAATTTTTGGCTGGAGAAAGAGGAGTATATATACATATGGTAAAATAGGGTTTTAAATCTTAAAAAGACCTAAAAAACCCGTTCCAATTCGGCCCAGGAAATTGCAAACCCGTCAAGAGCGCGGCCGCCCTTGAGACATGCGCGACCGCGCTAGGCAACAGGTGATGGATGTTGAACTCACGGCACAGCAGCGCGGCCGCCCTCGTCTATAGCGCGGCCACTCTCCTTGGCAGTGGCCTCTGACGGATTTTTCCTCCTTATGCCAAATACAGTTCAAGCCCAATGACACTAAGGTCATATGCTATGAACTCTTACACCACATATACAAATATTCCAACAGAGATTTATATGTTAGATAACCCAATAAGGAAACTAATCCTGCCTCAAGTGTAATTTTTGGACTTTGGAAGGTCTCCTTTCCATTTTTCTGCTAAATGTCATTGTTTAGTCTCTGCAAATACTTTACTTTTGACCCAAAGTGTTGACAGTGTATTTACCTATCAAACTTTATCATTTTGGTCTCATATTTGGTGAGATTCATTTTGAAGATGTATGAAACAACTTTCATGTTTTGACCTTTTAGTGATTCCCTTATTTCAATGAATTTATGAGCTGTTAAAAGTCAAATATACACTGTTTTTCATGTTCTGACTGAATGCATGTTTTAATTCAATGGATCATTTGAGCTTACAATAAAGACTCTAAAATCATGTAAAAAATCATGGAACTTTGTGTTGGAAGTAAGTCCCCATTTTTACATTTTCAGACTAGCAAGCTTTGGTCAAGTTTTGCAATTCCAAAAGGGTCAACAATCCATAAAATCTGGACATGGACATCTTGGCATTACAATTCATATGGGATTTGTTTCCCAAATTTTGTACTTAATTGTATATTAAATCCCCCATGTAAATAATCCCCTCCCTATACTTACTATAATTACTACCATATATTTGTAAATACATATCAAAATCAATTTCGAAAAACCAAGTGTGAGTACCCCCAAATCGACTCTCACTTGTTAAATCAACCAACTTACCTAGTTAGTATGAGTCCCTCAAACTCTTCACCATTTCCAAAGATATAGGCATAGAAACTAAAATCTATTTAGTACGGCGTGTATGCATAGAGACCGAAAGGGCGAGAAGGGTGTTTATGTAACGACCCCAAATTTTCACAACAATAATAATACTTAATTGATAATAAAATAACCTCCAACGGCTACTAAAACCATAATTCAAACACTAACCACAATTTTAAATAGCTTAAATGCGGATAACGGTAACAATTTCAACGGCTAGTACAATCCACTAGCTCAACAAAATCCTTAAAGTCTTACAAACTCTCAAAAAACTGAAACAACTGTCTAAAGAGTCTAAAATGAAAATAAACTAAATCGATCCTTGAACTCCTTATGAAGTGCTCTCGAACTGTTTCACATTCTTCCTATATGAATTCTGGAAGAAAAGAAGATGAAAAGGTGAGCGAACAATGCCCAGTAAGTTCATATACAACCCCTACGGTTACTAAGGAGGAGTTGACCTGAAGGAATATCAAACGATATCAATTTCAAGTAACAATCGAAGACATAACAAAACACAAATTCGAAATAGTTATTTACCAAATCTCAAACCAAATGTCTTTCAAAATCTCAACGGTTTCATAAACTGAGTTGACAAATATTTTGGAGTTTCAAATGATGACGTAATCAATTCAAATTGACACGAATGATTTACTTAATTAAAACCGTCCCATACCAGTTTTAATTAACTAAACCACTCACAGATTATAAGGAATTTCAAAGAACTGATAAGCTGAACAAAGTTGACTAGAATGATCTAGTTATCTACAACTGTCCCATACTAGCTGTAGATAATCAAATCATTCACAGACATCATGATCACATAAGTGGTCCACTGACCTTATCAAACCAAAATCCCATAAAGGGAACAAAATGACTCCGCAGAGTCCTAAACAGTGTATCCAGAACACCCCACCACTAATTTGAAGCGGTGTACTAAGTTTGCCCGAAGGCCAAATATCAAATATACCCCGCCAAAGCAGGTTGTCTAACTTAGTGATTATTAATGGAACAAAAATCATATCATATCAAAACTCATTTTTATACAGAATATGAACTTTCACAATAACAATAAAATTATGTATTTACGAAACCAAAAGAACGATTTATCAAACGAATAACAAAAGATTAGCAAATAACGGTAAATGAGGGAGTCAAAACAAATACTGACGCGAGGTCAGCTTTTACGTATCAAAGGAACGTACATCGCCAAGAAATATGCGAAAGACTAAATAATGAAACGGAGCGAAAATCAATTAACTTAAAGATGTATAATCCCTTACCTCGATTTCTTGCACTATCCTTACAACGAGCCCTCGCACGATTCTACAACCATACAAAAATGTTCTCTTTTAACTCCTCTAAAGGTTAACCCTTAACCCTTTCGGTTACCAAAATACTCCTAGGGTTTTCAATCTTATGAATCAAAACAAGAAGAGATGACCTTACCTTAGTTTGGACCTCGAACACACAACAATGGAGTTCTTCCTCCTTCTTCTTCCTCTAGCCGGCCTCCCTCTCTCTCTCTTCCCGATTCTCTCTCTATGCGGCTCTCTCTCCCTTTACCCCTAATTTTCTTTTGCCGTCTAAATAGTGAATAGCTTTCGTCCGTTTTAAAATACCAAGAGACTTTCATCCGTTAAAAAATACCAAGAGACTTTTATCCGTTATAAAATACCAAGAGACTTTCATCTGTTATAAAATACCAAGAGACTATTATCCGTTATAAAATACCAAGAGGCTCTAGGATTAATGAAATATAATTATACTTAGGTTTCCTAATCCTAAGCCCAACCAATTCAAGTCCAAGTCCATCAAGGAAACTCAATTTAGGTAACTGAAGCCCACTTACCTAATCCATCTAGGAAAAGAAATAGTCCAATATTTAATCAAATAACCTAAATAATTAATTTAGAAAATAATAATTACTAGATTAATGAATTAAAAATTAGGGTTATTACAGTTTAATACCTTCCTTTTTCGTAACTTAGCCCCTGAACCCACTTTCTCTAAAACAAAAGGGTTTTTCTTCATTTTCCTATATAAATAAATGAGGTGGCGACTATTGCTTGTTCGAGCTCCAA
Organism: Adenophora triphylla var. japonica; assembly: GCA_022495995.1. Taxonomy (NCBI): domain Eukaryota; kingdom Viridiplantae; phylum Streptophyta; class Magnoliopsida; order Asterales; family Campanulaceae; genus Adenophora; species Adenophora triphylla. The sequence goes on from JAFEMH010000698.1 coordinate 120,174, forward strand.
GGGTACCATTTGAGAAACCGAGTGCAGTCAACGCACACTTAGCACGAGAAACTCACTATTTTACACGACCGACGGAAATTTCGAACATGAGCTCTCACAGTAGTTTATACGCATATGGGTCAGGTTTACGAGGAAATGTTACGCGTGAAGAAAGAAGCAATTGATGATTGTTATTGTTAAATTTGTTCTTAGATTTATTCTTCGTTTTCCTTAGCTAAAAGTTAGTTGTAGTTGTTCATTTGCTTATTGAATCTTTTCAGTGAAATTAAATCCAAAAAATTGCCCAAAATTCGTACTCTGTTTTTATGTTGTATCCATTTTGAATCGATCCTCGAATTAGACCGGTTACACGTACACCTATGTCTTCCTTTTTTATTCGCACCCACATGCCCGTCTCAATATAAATATTGAGGCCCTTAATATTTAAAATTTTTAGCCCAATCAACAACCAAGTAGGAAAAAAGAAAAACAGTACAACATAAATGTAGTGTACAAGAATGGAACTCAAGCCATTTGCATTTTGAGCGCCACCATGTCCACCAGAGCAAGTATATTCCTTTGTCTTTAATTTGTCGTCTATAATATATATACTATATATACTGAACTTAAAATTTTGGGGCCCTTGAAATTTTTGGACCCCGTGCAATTGGGCTGCTTGCACATGCTTAAAACCGGGCTGGGCACCCACCATAACTACCACTGCTGCTCCCCTTCTATCTTAGCCCGCCACCCGCACACCTAGTCAAACAACCCATCACTGATGTTGGAATCATAGTCGGACTAGCTCAGACAGAAGCAATAAGGGATGTTGATATATGAGGAAGAAAACCAAACTGGGGTTCAAATTGTTGGGATTTTTACTAAGGCTTCGTAAGGAAATAATAAAGAAAATGAGAAAGATAATGGAAAAGATAACGAAAATTGAAAAGACAAACTTGATGTAGTCGAGGCTTGTGTTTAACACAATTTTCGTAAGAAGTATTTATCCCGCACTGGTGCTTACGGTAGATGACAAACTTCTCGTGAGATGCAACGACTTCTATTTGTTAATAGGAGCACTCCAAATTAACAAATCTAACGAACAATTGACTATTTGGAACTTTCAAACTTGAAGGAATTTATGCAACAAGATGAAATGATTTGGCTAAGTTAATCTATCTCAAATGTGTGTAGGAAGACTCAATTTTCTGTGTATGTGAATTGAAATTCGGAGGGGAAGTATATAAGGAGAGCTAAGGGGTTTGTGGCTTTTCCCTTGAAAAGTCACAACTTTTCGGGTATAACAGCACTTGCACGGCCGTGTCCAAGGAACTGCACAGCCGTGCAAGGCAATATGCACGGTCGAGTCCAAGGTTCTGCACGGTCGAGTGGCAAGGCAAGGCACGGTGCACGGCCGTGTCCTAGACACTTGCACGGTCGTGCAGAAGCTTCTTCAGCCTGCTCATCAGCCCTTTAGCCATAACAAGTCCAAACCAATTTTGGGACCAACCCAAATTAAACTTTGACCCATTATTTAACTCTTGTTAAGTTACAAATCTTTTGTCATTAATTTCTCATTCACCCGGAAATGGTTTTAGAGACAATAAATGAGTTTCATAATCTACACTAAATGTAGAATACATTTTGTAACTTACTTCGTTAACGAATAACGAACTCCGTTGAAAGTTAACGAACTTCCGTTAGAAAATTAGGTCAACGACAAGTCAAACTTAACTTTTGTTACCCATTTCCAACAATCCCCCACATAAATGTCAATTAATGCATGTATGCAATTTCATCCAAAAGTTTCGGCGAACCATTATTACATCGGGATAGATAGCTTATGGCTTTGAATCTCTTCTAGTGAAATATTATCGGATATACTAGCCATTTGGTAGTGAGTCGCTTTGAACCAGTGACTGTATGATGTATACCAAGACAACAATACTCACATAATAATAGCTCTAACAGTTATTGTTCTCACGTTTTGTCCATTTCGGCCTTGGACCGTATCTCATTCATAAGCGTTCATATTAGAAGCGGCCAAGTTACTTCTCGCTTATATAGGTGATTCACACTATTAGGAGTATCCTGCACTTCTCCACCCGTAGGTATAGTAATCATTAAAAGTTTTCTCAACTTATCCTCACCACTGCTGCAGGTGCTTATACTTGGATGTTCTGGGAATGAGTATTCAACATCTCCAGGTCATTCAACCGAGTTGTTGTTTCCAAGTGATTCTACTAGAACTTATAGCTTGGTTGTCTCATTGAACCAAGGGCATGGGATCTCCAATTCTCAAGGTTGAGTGTCCACTATGAGTTCTTTTATTGTGGGTTTTAAGCCCATTCCCCTTAACAGTTTATACAGTTGATCTCTATTTATACCTTTTGTAAATGAATCCGCTATGTTATCATTTGACTTCACATAGTCAATTGTGATAACCCCATTCTTGATCAACTGTCTAATGGTATTATGTCTATGACAGATATGTCTAGACTTACCATTATACATATTACTTTGTGCCCTTCCTATTGCTGATTGACTATCACAGTGTATTAATACAGCAGGCACAGGTTTATTCCAACAAGGAATATCCTCCAGGAATTTCTTAAGCCATTTTGCTTCTTCTCCAGCTTTATCTAAAGCTATAAACTCAGATTCCATCGTAGATCTGGCTATACACGTTTGTTTGGAGGATTTCCATGACACTGCTCCTCCACCTATTGTGAAAACATATTCACTCGTAGATTTTGAGTCTTTTGTGTCCGATATCCAGTTTGCATCACAGTATCCTTCTAATACTGATGGATATTTCTTATAAAGTATCCCATGATTTAATGTATACTTTAAATATCTCAGTACTCTCATTAGTGCTTTCCAATGATCTGTACTGGGATTACTAATGATCCTGCTTAGTTTGCTCACTGAATATGCAATGTCTGGACGTGTACAATTCGTTAAGTACATCAGACTACCAATTATTCTTGCATACTCCAACTGAGAAACTGGTTCCCCTCTGTTTTTAGTTAAGTGTAGCGCCAAGTCTACTGGAGTCTTAGCTGGAGGTCTATTAATGACATCGAATTTTCGAAGTACATTTTCCAGATAATGGGATTGTGACAGGACTATTCATTCTGATGTTCTAGAAATCTTTATTCCTAATATGACATCGGCTAATCCCATATCTTTCATGTCAAAGTTCTTCTTTAACATGCCTTTGGTATTCATGATCAATTCATGACTACTTCCCATTATTAACATGTCGTCTACATAAAGATAGACAATAATAAATGATTCAGATGTTCCTTTAATGTAGACACATTTGTCATATTCATTAATCTTGAATCCATTTGATAACATAGTTCTATCGAATTTCTCATGCCACTGTTTAGGTGCTTGTTTTAGTCCATATAATGACTTTACAAGTTTACACACCTTTCGTTCTTTACTAGGTTGTTCCATGTAAATTTCTTCATCAAGCTCTTCATTTAGGAAGGCTGTCTTCACATCCATTTGGTGTATCTCAAGATTATGCACGGCTGCAATAGCTATAAGAATACGTATGGATGTGATCCTTGTGACAGGAGAATATGTATCGAAGAAGTCATATCCCTCATTTTGTCTAAACCCTTTGGCTACTAGCCGGGCTTTGTACTTATCGATAGATCCATCTGCCTTATACTTCCTTTTAAGGATTCATTTGCAACCTAACGGTTTGCATCCTGGAGGAAGATCAACCAACTCCCAAGTATTATTAAGCATTATGGATTCTATCTCACTGTTAATAGCCTCTTTCCAGAATATACTGTCCGGTCCAGATAAAGCTTCTTTAACAGTAGCTGGTTCGTTTTCCAACATAAATGATAGAAAATCAGGACCAAAAGACTTTTCCACTCTTGCCCTTTTACTACGTCTAGGTCCTTCATCTTCTACTTGAGATGGACCGTTTGTAGATTTATAGGTTCTCTTTTGAGAATTACCTTCTTTCCTATCCTTAGCAGGAAAGATATTTTCAAAGAATACTGCATTCCTTGATTCTAATAATATTCCTGCATTCATATCAGGAATTTCTGACTTGTGCACTATGAATCGATAGGCACTGCTGTTATTGGCATATCCAATAAAAATACAGTCAATGGTTTTTGGACCAATCTTCACTTGTTTCGGCTTAGATATTTCAACCTTAGCCAAACAACCCCATACTTTACGATATTTATAACACGGCCTACGATCCATAATTCATAGGGTGTTTTATCAATACCTTTCTTGGGTATCTTGTTAAGAATATAATTAGAAGTGAGTATAGCTTCCCCCCACAAGTTGTCGGGTAAGCCTGAACTTATCAAAATTGCGTTCATCATCTCTTTGAGAGTACGATTTTTGCATTCAGCAACTCCGTTAGACTGAGGGGTATATGGAGTAGTCGTTTGATGAATTATGTCGGATTCCCAACGTAGTCCTTCAAACGGAGCTTCATATTCTCCTCCTCTATCACTTCTAATTTTCTTAATCTTTAAGTTAAGTTATTTTCAACTTCTTTCTTATAAGTCTCGAAAGCCCCTAAGGCTTCATCTTTACTTCTTAAGAGATAAACATAACAATACTTAGTGCAATTGTCTATGAATGTAATGAAGTACTTTTTACCTCCTCGAGTTTGCACAAGTTTTAAATCACATATGTCGGTGTGAATTAATTCGAGAGGAGTTGTGTTTCTTTCTATTGCGTTAAATGGCGACTTCGTCATTTTTGCCTCAACGCAAACTTCGCACTTATTAGTTGAATCAGATTTAGTCATTTGGATTAAATCTTGTTTAACTAACTTCTTAATAGTGTCGAAGTTTACATGACCTAATCTATCATGCCATAAACTAGGACTTTCCGATAAGTAAACATAAGAAACAACATTTTTATTCTTTGCACCTTAGCGGATAACATTCATTACATTTATCTTGAAAAGTCCCTTCTCGAGGTAACCCTTTCCAAGGAATAAACCATTCTTGGTTATTACAAACTTGTCGGATTCAAAAACTAATCTAAAATCGGCTTTACTCAACAAAGCACCGGAAACTAGATTCTTACGGATGTCCGGAACATGCAGCACATCAAGCAAGGTCAATTCTTTGCCCAAGGTCATCTTCAATACAACATTTCCAACGCCTTGAACATCGGAAGTTGCAGAATTTCCCATGTACAATTTCCTTTCGGAAATGGGAGTATAAGAAGAGAAGCTCTCCTTATTAGCACAAATATGGCGGGTAGCCCCGGTATCTATCCACCATTTCTTTGGATTGTCATCCAAATTTGTCACGTTTGCCTCGAAGATCACCGCAGCGAAATCAAGATCCATATCTTTGACATTGTTCGCCTCCTTCTTTGGGTGCCGACAATCCTTTGCTATATGGCCCGGCTTGCCACAATTATAGCATGCTCCTTTGAACTTCTTAGTTGAGGAGCCCTTGTTCTTCCCTTTCTTAGCATTCCCAAAATGTTTCCTTTTGGTGCCGCTAGTGCTTGCCTCGGCGAGATTGACTTTTGCCTCCATCTTGCCTTTGGTAGCTTTAGCTTCATTATCTCGATTATTCTCTTCAATTTGAAGACGAACAACCAAGTCCTCCAAAGTCATCTCTTTACGTTTGTGCTTGAGATAATTTTTGAAGTCCTTCCATGAAGGCGGCAACTTCTCTATGATTGATGCCACTTTGAAAGGATCATTCATTATCATTCCTTCGGCATCAAGTCCATGTAAAATAATTTGGAACTCATCAACTTGAGTTGTCACCAACTTTGAGTCCACCATTTTGAAGTCAAGATATTTGCCGACGACAAACTTCTTTGACCCGGCATCTTCAATCTTGTACTTCCTTTCCAAAGTATTCCACAATGCCTTGGCTAACTCGATGGTACTATACATATTATAGAGTGCATCATCGAGTCCATTCAAAATGTAATTTTTACATAGAAAATTACCGTGGTCCCAAGCCTCTTTTGCCAAAAGCCTTTGATGGTCGGGATCACCATTTTGAACAATCGGATCTTCTTTTAAGAGCCGATGCAAACTTAGAGTGGTCAAGTAGAATAGCATCTTTTGTTGCCATCTCTTGAAATCCACCCCGGTAAACTTTGGGGGTTTCTCACCATGAACCGAGTGAGATATTGTAGAAGCGGGTGCAATATTCTTGAACGTTGCATCGCCTTGAGGGGGAGTAAGCCCGGATGATTCGGAGGTGTCTTTCTCACTTGCCATTGTAGGAGCGCCTTAAGAAATGTCAAATACTTCTTACGATTGTTGGGATTTTTACTAAGGCTTCTTAAGGAAATAATAAAGAAAATGAGAAAGATAACGGAAAAGATAACGGAAATTAAAAAGACAAACTTGATGTAGTCGAGGCTTGTGTTTAACACAATTTCCGTAAGAAGTATTTGTCCCGCACCGGTGCTTACGGTAGATGACAAACTTCTCGTGAGATGCAACGACTTCTATTTGTTAATAGGAGCACTCCAAATTAACAAATCTAACGAACAATTGACTATTTGGAACTTTCGGACTTGAAGGAATTTATGCAACAAGATGAAATGATTTGGCTAAGTTAATCTATCTCAAATGTGTGTAGGAAGACTCAATTTTCTGTGTATGTGAATTGAAATTCGGAGGGAAAGTATATAAGGAGAGTTAAGGGGTTTGTGGCTTTTCCCTTGAAAAGTCACAACTTTTCGGGTATAACAGCACTTGCACGGCCGTGTCCAAGGAACTGCACGGCCGTGCAAGGCAATATGCACGGTTGAGTCCAAGGTTCTGCACGGTCGAGCGGCAATGCAAGGCACGGTGCACGGCCGTGTCCTAGACACTTGCACGGCCTTGCAGAAGCTTCTTCAGCCTGCTCATCAGCCCTTTAGCCACAACAAGTCCAAACCAATTTTGGGACCAACCCAAATCAAACTTTGACCCATTATTTAACTCTTGTTAAGTTACAAATCTTTTGTCATTAATTTCTCATTCACCCGGAAATGATTTTAGAGACAATAAATGAATTTCATAATCTACACTAAATGTAGAATACATTTTGTAACTTACTTCGTTAACGAATAACGAACTCCGTTGAAAGTTAACGAACTTTCGTTAGAAAATTAGGTCAACGACAAGTCAAACTTAACTTTCGTTACTCATTTCTAACACAAATCTGGGAAGAGCAAGCTTGATTTGGTTGAATTCATTGAAAATTTAAATTTTATTCTGAGATTTTATAACATCTGATTTTGGCACTAAATGAATTCTTGATTTGTTTTCTTTAGATCCTGAATATTTAGATCACAAATTTTAATTTTCTTCAACTTTCTCTATTTAATTCGTTTTATTTTGGGTGAGATAAATCCATCTGTTATGTTAATGGTAGTGTTATTGCTGTGGGTGATAAAGGTTGGAGGAAGTAATTTTTTGTGGTGATGGTGGTGTTTTTTTTTCTGGTATTGAGTGGTGATATAGTGTGTTCATTGTTGATGGTAAGTAATGGCAAAGTCTGTTAAGTCCGTTAGATAGAAGGGTCAATATAGTCATTTTATTTGATAACTTTTTTGTAACAAAGGCAGTGCGGGAGCATTCAACGGAGGTATGGTCAAGCCATTAGGGATTTGGGGATCAGTGATCCCGATTTAACTCAACCTCAAATAAAATATTAATTTCTCTCATTTTCATATACATACTCTCAACCTTATATAATTTATACTCCCATCAGTGACCCCAACCCAACCCAACCTTTTAAAAATAAAATATTTACTTTTTCTTTACTTCAACTTACCTAAAATATTTATCATTTTATTTTTTAAAATAATGTATTAGTAATAATATTTCTAAAATTACCCGTACAATTATTAAAAATAATTATCCATATAACAACAACAACCACAACAAAGCCTTAGTCCCAAAATAATTTGGGGTCGACTAACATGAATCATCATATGTCATCGTGTGAAAAGGTTGTTGGAAAAAAAAATAAATAAAAATAATAAATAATAAATAATAATAAAATAAATAATAATAATAATAATAATAATAATAATAATAATAATAATAATAATAATAATAATAATAATAATAAAATAAAAAAAATCAGCCCCCCACATGGATTTTTGCCCTCCACTCCGGCCTCTTCAACACCATACTTTCATCCACTCCGAGTAAACTCATATCATTTTCAATCACTCTAATCCAAGTTTGTTTGGGTCTTCCCCTACCCCTCGCCATTTTATCATTTCTCCACTGTTCCGGCCTCCTAACCGGTGAATCACTCGATCTCCTTCTCACATGTCCAAACTACCTCAGACGATTTTCCCTCATTTTATCCTCAATAGGCGCAACTCCTACTTTACCTCTGATCACCTCATTCCCCAAAAATAATTATCCATACAATTATAAAAAAAAAATGAATTTTGATATATTTTTTATTTTATTATTTTATATAATTATATAAAATATATTAGTTTTAAATATATACTCCCTCCTTGTCACGTGAATGGAGACTTCTTTCCTTTTTGAATCGTCTCACGTGATTGGAGACTGCCCAAAATGAAAAGAATGTTGTGAGTGTAATAGTAAAATAGGAGAGAGAATGAGTGGAGTGAATAGTAAATTATAATGGTGTTGTGAGTATTAAAATAATGTAGAAGAGAGAATGCGTGGAGGAAATAGTACTTTTTCTTAGTTATTGTTGTAAGTGCTCCAATTTGAGTTGTTAGTATTTTCGTTAGAAAATTAACGAAAGTCCTAACATCCCTAACATTTCTAACCATTCCTAACTTTTCTAACAAAGCAAGGGTAAATTAGGAATTGCTATTTAGAGTTAAACAAGGGAAAGAATCTTACAAAATGTAAAAAAATGTAAAAACCCGAAATGGGTAAGCTGTAAAACACAGCTGTTTGAATATTTTGAAAAATATTCCTCTTATCCAAAGCCTGCAGCATTAAATGAACAGTGCACGCTGAAGGACTAATCCGCGCGGATATCTTTGAAGTTTTCAGAGGCCTATAAATTGAGCCCCTCAGTCTCAGAAAAACCATGAACAACTCAATCACAGCAAGCACCTTGGCGAAAATACTAGAGAAAACAGTGGAAATTCCTTGAATTGCCACCTTTTTCTCTTGATTATTTTCCCAAATCTCACTCACCAAATACTCACTAAATTCAAGCCTCAAACACAAACACAAAGAAGATAGGATACCACCATTGGTAAACCCTCATTCTCCTTACCTTAAACCTCCCTCATCCATGCATGCATCTCACATTTCAAAGATGTAACTTGCTTGTTGTCCATCCCTTCCCCTAGATCCAAGAGGATCACCATGGAAGTTCATCTCCATGGATGATCTTCTAAAAGGATCAACATTCCTTTCAAATTGTTTTTACTTACTTACAAACATTTTCTTAACCTAAAAATCAATTTTCATACATAAAATCTTGATTTCAAGTTAAATCTCCCCTTCCCAAGCAAATGAAGTGCTTTAAGTCCTAATGTACCCTAAGGATGGCTTGATATAGTAGATCACCACTAAAATGTTTAGTGATCACTAATCAAAGCCTAAGGAAATGGGGACAAAGCATGGATTCAAACCCCTTTAAAATCACATTTTCCCTCTTGAGAATGTTGCTGTCCAGTAGCCTTTCTCTAAGACCTCTGTCCATTGTCTAATTTTTTGGACACATAAAAACTTGGAAATTGGTGTTGACTACAAAATACTTTTTGTAGCCAACATCCATAGGATTCCAGAAATATTTTTAATTTATTTTTTGCGTGAGTACAACTCCCTATTTCAAATTATTTTCCAAAAGTCAGTTTAGCAGTCTCTGGAAATCCAGATTTCACATCTGAGGTTTCCAGAAGGTTTTGGTCCCTCAAATCATCTCCAATAATAAAAGTCTTTTGTAGTAACCTTAGTTAAGATGTTTTGAACAAATTTCATTCTCTGACTTTCCTCATATTCTGAAGTTTTAAAGCTCTTAAATCCATTTTAAAATCAAGTGTCCACTGCCTTTTTCATTCTGGAAGAATTGACTTTCAACTTCAAGGAGTCTTTTGAGTACCAAAACTCAACCCTAAAATCATACCAAAAATCATGGGACTTGTTTAATGTCTTATAAAGAGTTCTCAATTTTTAGTTTTCTCAGTTTACATTTATTTTAAACAAAACACACACACACACACACACAAATGGTTTCAAATTTGGAAGACTCGTTTTACGAGGCATTCCGGGTGAACCCTAACGTTCTTCCCGGAGTGTAACGTGACCTCCGAACCCAAATCTCTAATCTCGGGCATTTTTCAAAGTTTTGGCCCTTAAAATAAAAATGGCGTGGCGATTCCGTTTTGTTGATTTTCAAAAAAAAGAAAAATCGCGGTGGGCATCATCACAATTGTGCCCAATTTTTTGGTGTCCATTCACGTGACACGGAGGGAGTATTTATATAAATACATGTCACCCGATCATTGGGTCCCATTTTGGTGACCCAACCTATGCCAACCTAGGTTGGCTGGCTGCCCGGGGTCATGGATTTTGGTGACTTTAGGTAACTTTTTCCTTTTTTTTTGTTTAACCCATGGTGACCCTCTCACGAGAGTCACCAATGAGAGTAGTAATGTGAGGGGGGTTGGCTCAAGGGAAACGTAATTTGCAAGGCTGACCTCGACGAGCTACCGGCAGTAAGAATAATGCTGAAGAAGTTGATACATAAGTGAAGGTGGGAAGAATCAAGGGAGAATGAATTTTCATGATGATCCTTTGGAGAAGGGTAATGTTATGGGTATTTTCAGCATGGTGACATCCTCAATTGTTCCTGCATGTCAAGATGATATTCCACTATAAGTATTGCATAAATATTCACTTAATTTATTTAATATTATTCATTAATATTTTACAGCAAAATCAAAGAAGTTCAAATCGGGATATGGCTAAGCACGTCAGAGTCTCTTCAACGTTAAGGAGGACTAAGTCTTTTGGACGTTGAGAAGATAAGGGAGCATGCCGAGATTTTAGGGAATGGTTATTATCTTTATTATCTTTTTGTTATTTATAGGGGACATGGAGATTAATAAACACTCGGTCACTCTACGTACACACTGCTTGTAAACACTACAAGAAAACTGACAGATACTGACGAAAATTAGTGACGGAAATAAATCCGTCACTAATACCGACGGATTAGTGACGAAATAGCAACGACCTGGGGTGAAAAACAAAAAACGAAATTAGGACGAGATTACCGACGGATTTAGTGACGGATATGCCGACGGATTCCATTTCGTCTCTAATCCGTCACCATTTTGGCGCCAAAAATTTGCGCACTTTTTTACCGACGAATTTGTGACGGAATGGCGACGGATATTTTTACTGACGGATTTGAGTCGTTGCTAAATTATTTAAAACAAATATTAAATTTATATTTTAGGTTAGCGACGGATTAGTGACGAAATTAATTACCGACGGATTAAAATCCGTCGGTAAATTAATTACATATTATTACCGACGGATTTGAGTCGTTGCTAAATTATTTAAAATAATCATTAAATTTATATTTTAGGTTAGCGACGGATTAGTGACGGAATTAATTACCGACGGATTAAAATCCGTCGGTAAATTATTTAAAATAATTATTAAATTTATATTTTAGGTTAGCGACGGATTAGTGACGGATTTGATTACCGACGGATTAAAATCCGTCGGTAAATCAATTACATATTATTACTGACGGATTTGAGTCGTTGCTAAATTATTTAAAATAATTATTAAATTTATATTTTAGGTTAGCGACGGATTAGTGACGGATTTAATTATCGACGGATTATAATCCGTCGGTAAATTAATTACATATTATACCGACGGATTTCAGTCGTTACTAAATTATTCAAAATAATTATTAAATTTATATTTTAAGTTAGTGACGGATTAGTGACGGATTTTTTATATAGAAAAAGTTAAATTTTTAAAGAAATAAAAGTATATAATAGAAGAGGGATGGACAATAACATATAAACTTTTTTAATTTTTATATATTTTTTTTGATAAATAAAATTATTTGAGATGTTGGTTAGTAGTGGATTTTTTTACAAATAAAAAAACTATACATTTATAAATAAAAAATTAAAGAATTTTACCCGTCTCTGATTTCTTTATTATACTTTCATTTGTTTACTTTTTATCTAACTTTTTTATATAACTTTTTTTAAAAAAAAAACTTTAATACTAAAAAATGTCCAATATATTTATTTATATTCATAAAAAAAAAAAAAACTATACATTTATAAATAAAAATTAAAGAATTTTACCTATCCCTGATTTCTTTATTATACTTTCATTTGTTTATTAATTTTCTAACTTTTTTTATATAATTTTTTGAAAAAAACTTCAATACTAAAATATGTCCAAAATAATTATTTATATTCATAAAAAAAAAATATACATTTATATATAAAAATTAAAAAAATTTACCCGTCCCTGATTTCTTTATTATACTTTCATTTGTTTATTTTTTCTAAGTTTTATTATATAACTTTTTGAAAAAAACTTCAATACTAAAAAACGTCCAAAATATTTATTTATATTCATAAAAAATAAAAAAAACTATACATTTAGGGTATAGGGTATAGTATATAGTGTATATGATATAGTATATAGTGTATAGGGTATAGGGTATAATGTATAGTGTCATCTCTAACTCCCGGGATTTTTTCATAGCGAAACATTTAAGGTTGGAGACCTAACTCCCGGGATTTTTTCCGAAGAGGTTGTCATCTCTAAGGTTTTCCTCGTTAACAAAATCCTTGTGTCCATTTTTATTTTCATGCATTTGTTCCATTTGATCGAATTCCAAAGTCTCCTCCTTAATATTAAATCCATACACTTTTCCAGTTAAGATTCGACATTATTGTTTTTCTACCAAAACAATTTGGCGCCCACCGAGGGGCCCTTGGTCTATTGATTATTTAGATCATTTCCTAAAAGATATATCATGTCCAACCCTAATGTTTTCGCCGCCGACAAGGGTATCAATGTCGTTCCGTCATTTGAGGGCAGAACCACCTCATTGCCGCCACCTCCTCAGGGTATCAATGTCACTCCATCATCCGGAGAGAAGGCAGTCTCATTGCCGCCACCTCCTCAGTCAGAACCTCGAATGACACAACCTTCACAAGTGTCACAGAAAGCAGGATCTTCCAACGTGGACGCCGACATCCGGAGTATCCTGACCAAGCTGAATCAGAGGTTGGATCATCAAGATAGCAGCTCAAAGCTGCTGGCCAATTGCATGATTAAGATGTAGAAGGATCAGCAGCTCATCGTTTCTCGGCTTGATAACATCTCACCATTGCGCGCAAGGAACATCAACTTCGACACCACCGAAGGATCTACATTTCAGAATGAATTCATTCCAATGGGTGGTCCATCTCAAACCCATCAGACGACACCTCTGATGATGTCGCCATCCTTGCCCGGTGATACTTTATTGACGCCACCCTCAGCAGGATTCGCCCCGTTCATTCCATTCATTGACAACACCACTGTCACTACCACCACGGACAACACTGGTTTGCTTAATAATATTTTAAATAATAATACTTTCAATCGTATTCCTGTGGCTGACCCTTTTGCAGGAAATCCATTAGCCAAACAGATGCAGGATCTTAGGGAGCTGATAATGAATGTATCGGGCATAACCCCTCCAATCCAGCCAATATCTCATAATTGCTATAATCAGTCTCGGTTTGTCCCAGCCATTGAAAATGTTGACATCCCAAAGCGTTTCAGTGTTCCATCCATGAAGTTATATGATGGCAGCACGGATCCAGAGGAGCATGTCGCCCATTATCAAGAGAAGATGGACATAGTGCATATCCCGTTGCAGTTCAGAGAGGCTTGTCTGTGCAGAGGGTTTGGATCGACCTTGGTTGGACCAGCTCTTAAGTGGTTGATTAGGCAACCCCTAGGTTCAATTGGTTCCTTCGCCCAACTTATCAACATGTTCTATAATCAGTTCTCATGCAGTCGACAATTTGAAAAGTTGACAAGTGACCTTTACAATGTGACCCAGCAGCCTACTGAGATCCTGAAAGAATACGTCCACTGGTTCAATAGAGAAGTTCTGGAAATTCCCAATCTTGACATGTCGACAGCCACGGAAGCATTCAAAATGGGGCTGAAGAAGGATTCCCAATATTATCAAGATTTGGTGATGACTCCTTGTAAGCGGTTGGAAGAAGTCAAAAGCAGGGCCTTGAGGTTCATAAGGTTGGAGGAAGATGAGTTGCGGAGGTCAAAATCTTCAGGCAAGGTGTCGACATATGACAACCCGGACAGGAGGACCGAATCATCTCACAGCAGAAACAACCGATCCAATCCTTATCTGATAATTGACAACAACAAAATTAACTCAATCGAGGGTGAGGATAAAGATAATGATAATGTGCCTAATATTTCTGATTATTGCTTTTCCGTTGACATTTCAGGTGTACTTTGTGCAATGGGAAGCCTGGGAGACAAAGCAAGATGGCCAAAGAAGACAGAAAAATCTACGGGATGGCGTGACAAGTCAAAATGGTGTGCCTACCATGAAGACTTTGGGCATATCACAGAGGATTTCATTGCGCTAAGAAAGGAGATTAGCTACCTGCTCTCGAAGGGACATCTCAAGGAGTTGCTTGGTTCCAGAAAGAAGAAGGCCGAGAACGCGGAGGCTCCACATGAAGTCGAGCGACCAGTCTCTCCTTCAGCATCCACAAAAGTCATCAATTTCATTAGCGGCGGGTCAGAAATTTGTGGCACTTCCTATTCTGCTGCGAAGCGACATGCCAAGGAGTCAAAGGAAGAGAAACCAGAAAGACCAGCTAGGATGTCGACATCCTACCAAGAGTCAATCACCTTTGATGAGAGCGACCATGACAATTTGCTGGAACCCCACCATGATGGCCTAGTCATTTTCTTGCAGATTGCAAATTGCACCATTAGGCACATCCTAGTCGATGGAGGTAGCTCCGTCAATCTCATCATGTTGGGCACCCTAAAAGAGATGAATATCCCAGAATAGGAGATCGTTAAGAAATCATCAGTATTGGTAGGCTTCAGTGGCGAATTCAAAGAAACAGTGGGAGAAATAAAGCTTCCTATCTATTCAAAAGGACTCAACACAATGGAGCGGTTCTGTGTAATTGATTGTGCGACTTCTTACAATGTGATTCTTGGAAGGCCGTGGATTCAAGGAATGAAAGTTGTACCTTCCACTTATCATCAGTGCGTGAAGTTCCTCATACCTTGGGGAGTCGCTAAGATATATAATGATCAACAAGTGGCTAAGGAATGCTATAAGACATCAATGAAGGCGTCGACATCTCCAAAGCAAGCATAGCAATTACACAAAAAAGCACGTGATGTCCTGGAAGCAAGGGAGAACGTCGTAAAATAAGTATTGCTAGATCCTTCAAATCCAGATATCAAAGTGCTTATTGGCAGTGATATTCCACCAGATATAGAGGAAAAACTTGTGAACCTTTTAAGAAGCAGGACGAAGAGCTTCGCTTGGAAGCATGATGATATGACCAGCATCAGCAAAGATGTCATCACCTACAAGCTCAATGTTGATCCCAGTTTCAAGCCAGTGCATCAGAAGCGCAGGAAGTTTGCAGAAACAAGAAACCAGATAATCAAGGAAGAAGTGGAGCACTTACTTAAAGCCAACATGATTCGGGAGGTAGAATATCCAAGATGGTTAGCAAACGTGGTTGTGGTCGAGAAGAAAAATGGAAAATGGCGAGTTTGTGTCAATTTCACCGACTTAGAACAAAGCCTATCCCAAGGATCCTTTCCCATTTCCTCACATCGACTTATTGTTTGATGCTACTTCAGGTCATGAGATTCTCACTTTTATGGACTCATCTTCAGGATTCCAACAAATCCAGATGGATCCATCTGATCAAGAGGACACCGCCTTCATAATGCCCACAGGTATCTATTGTTATATTGCTATGCCTTTTGGCCTAAAAAATGCAGGTGCAACGTATCAGAGGCTCGTGAATAAAATGTTCAAGGACCAGATTGGGGACACAATGGAAGTATATATTGACGATATTATAAGTACCCCAATCTGGATCACCCTCTTCCGAGCACACGGGAAACACCGCAGACTCACACAAACGCAGTCTCGAATACCTATAACCCTCAAAAACCACAAAACCACCAACCAAACCAAGTGAGGGGCCTTTCTGGAACAAAAAAGGACAAAAGGACCTTTGAGGATTTATGTAAAAAAGCAAAAATGGTCCGTACGGACCTCTTTGTTTTCATAATTACTGAATCCTCTTAAAGTCCAACTTATTCCCTCAAATCCAGGAAGTGATAATTACTGGAATGCCTTGGAGGTCCGTACGGACCTTTCTGCATGCAAGTTGGTCCGTACGGACCTTCTTGTTACCAGACACCATCATTGCTGAATCTTCTTAAAGTCCACTTATTCCCTCAAATCGAGGAAAACCAAAACATTGGATTCCATGGAAGGTCCGTACGGACCTTCTTGCACATTTCTGAGGACTATAAATAGAGGGCTCCCTCTCCCTCATTTCAGACATCTCCCTCTTCTCTCCTCTCCCCCCAGCCTTCAGGCACCCCTCTAAGTCCTCTCAAGGCAATCCCGGCCCCTTTCGGATCCTTCCGAGGCCTTTCGAGCTCCCTCGCGGTGCTCCGAAGCCTCTTTGAGCGCTCCAGCGACGCTCTCGCGCTGCCCCGAGGCACTCTCGAGGTACTCTGAGGCCCCTCGTGGTACTCCGGGGCCTTGCTGGTCTTTCCCGAGGCATCCCGGCTCTTTCCGAGTCAAACCGGCAACTTGGACGCACGCCGAAACTCTGCCCGAGTGATCCCTGCGATCCCAACACACGCCGAACCTCTGCCCAAGTGATCCCTGCGATCCCAACGCACGCCGAAACTCTGTCCGCAGACAACCGGCTCATCCTGAAGCAAACTCGGTCCGTCCCGGAACACTATTCCATCCTCAAACACTATTCCCCAGTGGAAGACAGACACGAACCAACATTGGTAAGGCTTCCTTCCTACACTATTCAATACATTTCAATAAGCAGTGTACAATGTAGACATCCGATACAGCATGCATTTTTAAAAGCACATACACACACACACAACATTTAAATAAAAGGGGCATCGAAAGACTCGTTTTTACGAGGCGACTCGGGTGAGCTCTAATATTCTAATATTCTCTTCCCTAGGAGTCATCTGACCTCCGAACTCAAAATCTCATCACACAAAAAAATAGTTTATTTTTAAACTGATGCCCTTTTTCAATGTTTTGGGCTTAATAAAAACGGCGTGGCGACTCTACAAAGCAAACACACAGCGAGACACCTCCAACGCAAAACGGAACAATGCCAGATGCCGGGGCGCGATTGCGCTGCCTCTCGGATCCGGGCAACTTCCTAAAGCGACGAACAATGCGAGATGCCGGGGCTCCGCGCGCGAGCCGAATCCGGGTAATTTCAGTTGGCGACTCTGCTGGGGACGATTTTATTTTTTAAAAAAAAACTTTTAAACAAAAACAAAAGATTTTTTTAAAAAAAACAATGATGAGGGTCAAACTTTCATTTTACCCCTTTCTTTAACTGTTGTGTGTGTGTGCATGTGCTTTACTTTTTTATTTTACAAAAAAAAAATAAAAATACAAAAAAATGCACATCAATATACATCTGTGTACATACATTTAAAATTCTTCAAAACTTCTGTTTTACTCAGAAAAAGAATTTTAGTAACCGCACACTACTCGCACTGCTGCCTCGGTTACACCGCACGCTACGCGCACTGCTGCCTCGGATACACTGCATACTACAACTCTCAACCCGGGGTGGTCTCAGTTGCAGTCCGTTTGGTCTTCCTAGGCCTCTTGGATGCGCACGTGATCATTCCAAACATCCCATCCTAGCCAAGCGTCAACCCTGCACGTTTGAGTCTTGAGTCACACTCTGTCCAGACTCGGTTGGTTTTTACCCAGTCCGTGTCATACAAGCCTGGATACATATCCCATGCCGGCCATTTTCTGAGTCGAAGCTCGGAACTCAAGATCCCTTGCGCAAGCAAAGCGATGAAAGGTCATGCTAAAATCTTGACCTGATCTTGATTTCCGAAGCTACACCCAGACGATGTTCCGTCCCGGATATACATCCATGCCCACATGACACCATGTCATCAAGCCTTTAATATGTCAGTCATGACGATATGACCCAGCCAATGCCTAACGTCACAGATCCCTTGCGCAAGCAAGGTAAAGAGAGGTCATGCCGAACTCTCGACCCGATCTTGACTCAGTGGCCGGCTCGGTTCACTATTCACATGG
The DNA here is from genome assembly GCA_022495995.1 of Adenophora triphylla var. japonica. Taxonomy (NCBI): domain Eukaryota; kingdom Viridiplantae; phylum Streptophyta; class Magnoliopsida; order Asterales; family Campanulaceae; genus Adenophora; species Adenophora triphylla. The sequence continues at coordinate 138,527 of JAFEMH010000698.1, forward strand.
CTAACGCATTAAAACGAACATGACAGGCTCGGTCCTTAGGTTCAGTTTTTCTTTTAGGTCGGTAGAAACCGCTTGCCCTATAAGACCCTCGCTCGGGGCTGTCCACACCGGGATGTCGAAATACAGGTGCAAAACGAGGGGCTTATAGCCGCACAGACGGTCTCCACTGACCCAGGATCTACCATAGTTGCAAAAAAGAAGAGAAATATTTTCCAACCTACCTAGGACTCTGAGAAAACACCATTTTAAGTAAATTAAAACAAAAAAAAATCAGAAACAAAAAGCGGAAACTGCATGTCACGTGAGCTTTCCCCCTTTTATCCCGAAAGGCCTTTCCGTGTCTAAACCTTATCCGTCACCCCCTCCAGCGAATCGAGAGTGGTTGAGAATACCCGGGAGCTGCCTTTTCAGTATCGAGGTCACAAGGTCCGACAGCCCTTCCAGTTCAACGGTCCGCACCGTCCGCTACTCCCCCATGACGGGATCAACAGATAACAGTGAGGGAAACGGAACCCCGCCACTGAGAAACCTCCAGACAATGGAGGAGGTGCTGCGAGCCTTCGAAACTCTCAAGAAGCGCCAAGAAGAGCAGCAGGCCTGGATCGTAGATACCCTGCGTCTTCGAGGAACCGTTGCAGTTCCCCAACCTGATGGAACCTTTGTTCTCATAGAAGACGAAGAAATACCGGCTCCCCCGGCTTCTCAAAGCTATCGCTTGTGTCCCGCTCCGCCAAGCTACAAGATCCCAGCAACGCAGCGGCTCTCGCTCAAAGCTCCACTCGGGCATCGCCAAGCAGCTCCGACATGCCCGCCTCAAAGATAGTCGGTTTCCCGCCCGCACCCCAAGCTCAGTATCATCAGCACACATACGTGCCTGCACCGCCAGATCCTAATGCATCTCGGTATTCCCCAGGATACAATCCTCTGCCTCTATACGAGCCTCTCAGCCATAACCAAAAATCCACATGCTTAACCGGGACAGGCATCCCAAGCGGATATCCCGACATCCCAAGCCTACCACCCGCTAGTCTTCCACTTGGGGCTAATGAAACATTTCCCCAATTCCCAAACACAACCCTTGGCGGCCCGGGCAATCACGCCCTTAACTTGAACACTCTAGGGTATGGGTTGGTATACACTCAACTACCTCCCCAAGACTCCCGAATGGCGATCCCATCTGCCAATCCACCTCCATCTTCGGTTTCCATCCCCGAAAATGGCAACCCACCTCAACCTGCCGATCCCCACATGGCTTGGTTGATCGAGCATGAAGGACATGCAAGGCAAACTAGCCAGTTCTCGGAAGGACTCCCTCATGCCCACTGATCCAAACAAGGTGGTCCCGCTTCCTCCGAAATTCAGGATGCCGGAAATGGAAAAGTTTGACGGGACAGAATGCCCAAAAACCCACATCGACACATATGTCTTGGGTATGAGAGCCAAAGGGGAAACCCCTCAACAAATGGCGGATCACTTCCAGCATTCTCTTAAATCCACAGCGCTAAGGTGGTTCCTCAATGTGAAGGCGGAAAATCGCTCCACCTGGGATCAAATCAGCGAGATCTTCTTGGAAAAGTACCGCACCAACCTTGAGTGGGAGACAAACTGCCACGATCTGCAAGCCACCGAACAAAAGGATGACGAACCAGTAGGCGAGTTCTACAAAAGATGGAACTGGAAGCTTAGCGAGATCATGGATCCGCTTTCCAAAGAAGAGCAAATGGACATCTTCCATTCCTGCCTCAAACCATCTCTGAGGACCTTCATCAGCCATCACTTCTATCCAGATCTCCGTGCCATGGTCAATGCCGGAACCAAGTTTGAAAAGACTCTGAGCCTTCAGAAGACAACAGCAACCCCTGCTTCGTCTTACCGCTGTCGAACAAACCTGTCAACTTCAGCACCTGTCCCGAACAAAGGAAAAGAAGCGGCCGGAACGGTACACTACATCCGAAACGGAGCTCAAGTAAACCGTGATCAGACACTCCCGAGGAACAACAATCCCCCTCGCATCCCACAGTTCCAGCATTTCGACAACCTCGAAATGCCTCTGGGCCAAGTATTTGAAGCATTGGTAAAGCGAAATCTCCTCAAACCCCTCGAGAATTTCCAACCAAAGACTCTCAAGCCCAACATGGATATGAGCAAGCACTGTGCCTTCCACAATTACCCCGGCCACACCACCGACAATTGCTTTGTGCTAAAGCAAGTGGTCCAGGGGCTAATCGAAGAGGGAAAGTTGGAACGCCCCCGTGTCCCCAATACCATCGGAAATCCATTCCCCCGAAACGACAGGGTAAACACGATAGCCTTCGACGAAACTCCAGGCGAAAGCAGGCCCCCTGCAATTTCGAACGCTCCCCAGAGGAGACTGAATCAAATGGCAGCACGGGAAGCGGTCTAGCCTTCACAGACGATGATTTGCCGATGTGTGAGAATCGACACAACGAGGCCCTCCTCATCCTCATAAAAATAGAGATGTTCTACCTCCCGAACGTCTTGATCGATAACGGCTCCGCAGTCAACATCATCGCCTTGAGCACATTGAAACGACTCCGTGTCGACCGCTCCCTGATAAGACCTTCGCCCCGGATAATTCGAGCCTATGACTCCACTCCACGGCCAGTCGTAGGAGTCATCAATCTGAGGATCCAATTCGACGCGCAACTGGAGTCGGTAGAGTTCCAAGTCGTGGAAATCAAACCAACCTTCTCTACCCTGTTGGGACGACCTTGGATACATCAGATGAAAGCGATATCGTCTACTCTTCACCAATGCGTGAAATTCATCAACGCCAAGGGAATCCTTGAGGTAATTCGCGGAAGCAGCACAATGGCAAGCGCTTGGCCAGCAAGCTACGACCCAGAAGAAGGTCCCGACATGACCGAATACTCTTCTGCTGATGAGTCTCCAGTCCTGTCCCGCTACGAAGTGGATCCCTACATCCACGCTCTAAGCCGCGATGAGCTAGAAATCGAAGAGCTCATGGGTCAAGACGACAACTCCGACATATGCAACTGAGAAGAATTCTTAAGAGAGGATCAAGAAAGGGATGCCCAGATGGAGATTGACCGAGGAGTAGACCCCTACTTCGCCGAAAACCATTTTGAGAACTGGCTCATCACCGACCCAGTGGTGCAGGACAACCCTCTGGCCGACACTCTCGGATCTCACGGGGACAGCCATCACAGCATAGTCCAATTCAACATCCCGGTGTCTGACCTAGACGAACAGTGGCGCAATCTCCTCCAAGGCCTAATCGGGGAAGGAGAGATAACATGCCCCCTCGAGTCAGACATTGTAAATTTCGTCCAAGCAAAGATCCCAGATAATGAAGAAGATTCTATGAAAATGATCAACATCAGCAAGAATCAACTCCGAATCAGCGAATGCTTCGCCCTCCTGGAAGTAGCCCTCAGCGACTTCTATCATCAAGGTCCCACAAGGACTGGCAACAACACTAATGGAGGGACATCATCAGGGGAGCAACCAAAAACCTCCGCGATCTGGTTTGAAGTCGAACCACATGCAAGCTATCCTCCGGGATCCGTGCCAACTGAAGATTGGCCACCTAAGCCATCGCCACTCCCTCTAGAGCTACAGCCCGCCAAGAGTAATGAAGCCTGGTCCAATCCCTCGTCACCTATAGTCTAGCTTCGAGTCATGTTCTCTGCGAATTCATGTCTTTTCGAGTCATCTGATGGCTCTACGCCAGAAGATCGTGAGTCCATAATCAACAATGTACAGTCTTTACGCTTTCAATAAAAGGTCCGACCTCTCTAAATATCCTTTCATTGCATATTTAACAAATGTTGAGTTAACTAACACGCAACCGTTAATCAAAATTCATCTAAAAAAGAAGCAAACACATTAATTGAATAAATGCAGCAAGCAAACATTTAAGCATGTTGTCAAACGAGAGAAAATCCGGGCCCAAGCTGCCGAGAAGGTTTTAATCACAGCGATTTGGGAGACTGCTGAAGAGCCCTTCACCAGCAAAGTCCAACAACCAAATCTTCCAATACCTCAAAAATGGGGAAACCGCCTTCATGAACGAAGAAGGTCAACGCAGGGAAGGAGCCAAAGCCAAGAGCATCATGGCCCTAAAACGCCTCACCTCTCACTTTGTCATCCTTGGAGATATGCTATACAAGAAACGCTACCAAGGACCACTCCTATGCTGCATCAGCCAGGGAGAAGCAAACGAGCTCATGAACGAAGTCTACAATGGGTCTTGTGGTCCCCACATGAACGCCAGGGCCCTAATGCAAATCATTCTCCGAATGGGCTACTACTGGATCTCCATGGAGGCAGACTGCATCCACTTTGTCCGAAGCTGGGACAAGTGTCAACGGTTCTCCAACCTCAATCATCTACCTCCTCACGATCTCTACTGCATGACTACGCCCTGGCCCTTAACCACAGGGGGAATTGACGTCATCGGGAAAATTGCTCTGCCAGGCAGCAACGACCACGAGTTCATCTTAGTAGCCATCGACTACTTCACCAAATGGGTCGAAGCTAAGTCCTACAAGGTGCTCACCTCCAAGAAAGTCGCACATTTCCTCAAGGAAAACATCATCTGCCGATACGGCATCCCGAACGAGGTCATATCAGACAACGGCTCCCACTTCGAAGGTGAATGCGACAGACTACTGGCTGAATTCAAGATCACACGCCACAAGTCTTCTCCCTACCGGCCACAAACGAACGGCGCCGTAGAAGCAGCAAACAAGACCCCCGAATGGATCATCCGAAAAATGACCACCCGAGGACGCGACTGGCCCGAGAAGCTGCACCTTGCACTTTGGGGCTACCGAACATCAGTCAGAACAGCCACGGGAGAAACTCCATTCACCCTGACATACGGGATGGAAGCAGTCCTTCCCATTGAATTGGAAATTCCCTCACTCCGAGTGCTGCTGGAAAATGAAGTCAACGAAGTCGAATGGCTCCGAAGCCGACATGACGAATTGGCTCTGCTAGACGAGCGACGACTAAAGTCCATGGAACACGTTCGAGCCTAAAAGCAGAATGGCTAGAGCTTTTGACAAGAAAGTCAAGTCCCGAGACATCAGGGAAGGCGATCTGGTACTCAAAGAAAAGCCTCCCACTCGAACCAACCCACTGGGAAAATGGGAACCAACATGGATCGGCCCTTTCGTGGTTCAAAAGATCTTCTCTGGAGGTGCCATGAACCTGACAGACCTAGATGGCAATCCCTTCGTGAATCCAGTCAACGGAAGCAAACTTCGCTGGTACTTCGCCTAAAGAAGACCAACTGTGCATCTCTTGGCACTCCATGTAGTGTCGAACTACGCAGACTTGAGCCCTCTAGTCCGGGGGAACGTAGGTGTAAGTGCTCCAATTTGAGTTGGTAGTTTTTTCGTTAGAAAGTTAACGAAAGTTTTAACATTTCTAACATTTCTAACAATCTCTAACCTTCCTAACCAAGCAAGAGTAGGTTAGGGTTTGCCATTTAAAGTTAAACCAAAAAAAGAATCCAAAAAAGCAAAAGAATTAAGAAAATCCCGAAACAGCAAGTTGAAAAACAATTTCTGCTGATATTTTGAATTTTATTCCTCCTGTCCAAAGCCTGCAGCCTCGAGATGAACAGTGCACGCCTACGGGAACCCTCCGCGTGGACATGTATGACATTTCCAGTGTCCTATAAATTGAACCCTCCTCTCTCAGTTTAGGGGAGGAATTTGATCACAGCAACGAAGTTCTGGCGAAATATAGAGAGAAAACAGTGGGAATCCCTTGATTGCCACCTTTTTCTCTTGAATCTTTCCCAATCAAATACCAAACACACCAAACCTTGATACTCCTCAAGCAAAACACCAAATCTTGATACTCCTCAAGTCAAATTCCAAGCCTAGGAAGATAGGGTGTCACCATTGGTAAAGCCCTCCTTCTCAAAACCCTAAAATCCTCTTTTAACTTCTTGTTCATCTTGTTCTTCTCACTTGGATCTACTTGATGTCTTGTTTAACTTAAGTTTTGACCTAAGATGGTCATCTTGAAGTTCATCTTCATGAATGACCATCTCAAATGGTCTACATTTTAAATCTCTAAATTGATTTTTCTCTTTAAATTCATCTTTATAAAGATCCCCTCTCCCTTTGCAAAGGATATGTTTAAACCCCATAAATTCCCCAAGGATGACTTGAGTATGATAACCACTTGGCACAAGGTAGTGGAATCAAGTCTAGGGATGAAAATGGGGTGAACATAGATGCAAACCCCCCAAAAATCACATTTCTCCTCAAGAACATCTTGCTGTCCAGTAGCATTGTTCTGAGAACTCAGTCCATTTTCCTATTTTTGGACCCAGTAAAACTTGGAATTGGGTGTTGACTACAAAATACTTTTTGTAGCCAACATCCAGAGCTTTCCAGACATATTTTTAATTTATTTTTTCGTGAGTAAAACTCCTTTTTTCAATTTTTCTTTTAGAGACCAGTTCATCAGCTTCTGGAAATCCAGATTTCAGATCTGAGATTTCCAGAAGGTTTTGACCCCTCAAATCATCTCCAAAATGAAAAGTTCTTTTATAGAAACCTTTTTTAAGGTGTTTTGAACATTTTTCATTCCCGGACTTTTCCCAGATTCTGGAGTTTTCAAGCCCTAAAGTCCATTTCAAAGTCAAGGGTCAACTGTATTTTTCATTCTGGCAGAAATGGTTTTCAACTTCCGAAAATCTTTTGAGTGCCAAATCTCAACCCAAAAATCACCCAAAAAATCATGGGATCAGTTTAAAGCCTTAAAAAGAGCTCCCAATTTTTACTTACCTCAGTTTCAACTTATTTTGGCCAAAACACACACGCACACCCACACAACAAAGGATTTTGAATGTTTGGAAGACTCGTTTTTACGAGGCGTTCCGGGTGCACACTAACGTCCTTCCCGGCACGTAACGTGACCTCCGAACCTAAATCTCTGATCTCGGGCTTTTTTCAAAGTTTTGGCCCTTCAAAATAAAAATGGCGTGGCGACTCCGTTTTAATGGCACATTGTTACAGTGGCGACTCCGCTGGGGAATAAACAAGTTTTATCTTTTCAAAAAAAAAAGAAAAACTTTTGAGGGTCAAGCTTCCGTCTCAACATTTGAAAATCCTTTGTTTTGTGTGTGTTGACTTTTGCACGTTTTCGTGTTTGTTTTGGCCGCCTCGGGAAAAGTCAAAATATTGACTGTCGGAAATAAAGTCCCTAATCGTCGGAATTTTTGTGCTTATGTGCTTATGTGTTCATAAAATTTTCAAAAAAAAAATTTCAAAAAAAAAAATCATGCATCATGTCTTTTAAAACACATAAAAATTTCTATTTTACTCAGAAAAAGAAGATAGACTGCTTGCACACTACGCGCACGTTGACCGTACACTGCACACTACGTCCTTAACCCGGGGAAATCCTTGTCGCGGTCCGTTTGGTCTTATTACGCCTCTCGGATGAGCACAGGACTACCCAAACATCCCATGGAGCCTCGTGTCGACCATGCACTTGTCCGTGACACACTTTGTCCGAGACCCGGTTGGTTTTTAGTCTGGTCTGTGTCATGCCCTGTCCGTGTATAGACCTTTCCTTTCAAGCCTTTGTCGGCATACCGACTCAATATCTTTCGGGTCCCTAATCGCCGAAGCTCTGCCGGTTTTCCGCCGCAGACTTTGACCAAGATATTCTGGCGCCTTGACTTCGGCTCGGCGGCACAAATTATACACCGACTCCCAAAGATGACACTGAGTCATCAAGGATTAACGGTTATTCCATGCCTAATTACAGCTTAACTGACGACAAGTCAAGATCAATTGCGGACATTTATCAGTCCAAATCATGCCGACTTTTCGTCGAGCCCTCGGACACGATCTTGACTCTGACGTCAGCTTTGTCCGTAATTTACATCGAATGCTCGTTAAGACTCGATTACCCGCCAGACTTCTAGGATCGTTTTTCTTTCGGTCGGTGGGACCCGCTTGCCCTATAGGACCCTCGCCGGCCGTCCATCCCTAGGAGGTCGAAATACGGGTGGAATACGAGGGGCTTATAGACGTAGTGACGGGGCCCACCGATCCAGAATCGAGTAGTTCGAAAAAAAAAAAGAAGAGCAATCTTTTCCAACCGATTAGGTTAATAAAATGAGTTTTAAGTAAACGTGAACAAATAACTGCATGTTGCATGAGCCGAAGAGCCCAAACACCTACCCTCCTTCAATTCCCGCCATCTGAACCCTCGTGTCTTTCCCCCCATGCCTCCGCGTAAAGCTTGGTTTCGGGCACGGGGTCACCGTTTAATCGGTTGGGAAGAGTCAAGTGCCTCATCGTTCGCCGTTTGTTTCAACTCCGGGTTTCGTAATGTCTCGCATCAGTGGTAACGAGGGGACAACGTCACTCCGCCTCCCGGGACTCCTCGAGACGAACGGCAATGGAATCGGTTAGCGAAACGAGATGAGAATGCGACAGGAAGCACTGGTGAATAGCCTTATCGAGGCTATTAAGAGCCATGGTTTGGCCGCCGGTCTCAACCCGGATGGCACCTTCACGTGGAAGAAGAGGAAGACCACAATCCCGCTCTTGGTCAACCCGACTACTCCAGGATGCCACCACCGGCCTCCCACGGTACTACCACGAGCCCATGCTCCTCGATCCCTAGGTCGGCCCGGCTCCCCAGCTGAGACCCTTTGGATCCATGCGGCTGACGGGGACGAGCCGGTTCGCAATGCCTCGGTGGGGACAAAGTCGGCACGGAATGCCTTCCCATGGTTGGGGATACCCGAGGAATGCCACGGACAAATTGGGATCCGCCTCGGTTTGGGACCAATCAATTCGGACTTTCGCGGCAACGGTTTGGAATGCCACCACGGTTTGGTTCGGGGCAACGGTCAGAGCCCTCCTCGAGAATGATGCTAGCTCGCTTGCTCCTCATACAGCTTCCGCAAACCCATTTCTCACTCGGGGTTCAACGGGTTACCAAGCCCCCATCTCCGTTTCATCGAGAATCACCAGACCACAAGATCCTCTCGGTTATGCATCCTTGCCACAACCGGCCATGCAATTCAACAACCAGGGACAAGGCGGCCCGCACTTAAGCCTACTTATGGGCCTCACTCCGGAAATCCAAGCCATCGGCTACCTCGGATCTGCCTCCATCTTCTCTGCCGATTGGAAGCCAACAAAGAAGTCGCCGGGTTCTATCCCTTTGCCCAAGCTCCTACCTACACTCCCCGGGGTAATTTGGGCCAAGGACGGAGTTTTCACCTATACCCGGAGTATGGTATTCCTTCCACCAATGCACCACCAACAAACTAGTCCTCTTCCTGGCTCAAATATCGGCTCAGAATTCCCGCTCCACCTTTGGATCCCCAATTGGCTTGGTTTATGGAGCAACACAAGGAAATGAAAGCACAGATTCTTGGAATTGACTGCCAAAAAGAACACTTGCTCTTCGGCCTACAGATCCCGACTCGATTGTCCCCCTGCCTCACAAGTTTGTGATGCCCACTGGAATTGTTTGACGGGAGTGCATGCCCTAAAACTCACTTGGACACCTATACTTTGGCAATGAAGGCTAAGGGATGCACAAACCGGCGGTTGGCCGATTACTTTAGTCTCTCTTTGAAGTCGGGGGCTTTGAAATGGTTTTTCCGATTGCGGCACGAAGCTAGGGCTACTTGGGAACAAATTACCGTACTTTCACGAGATAAGTATAAAGCCAACTTGGAGTGGGAGACAAACGAGTTGACACAAAACAACGATGCGGCGCCACTAATGAGAATATTGGGGATTTCTATAAGAGATGGAACTTAAAGCTCGGTGAAATGGCCATTTCCTCCCTCGACGAGGAGCGGTTAGACATCTTTCAGTCATGCTTGAAGCCGCATTTGAGAGCTTCCTCGGCCACTTCCCTACGCCTGACTTGCGTGCAATGGTTAATTCAGGGGCTAAGTTTGAAAAGGCTTACAATCGGCTGAATTCTTTGCACACCTGCCTACGGATATCGGGCTCCTCCCTCCAAAACTACTCTCACTTTCGCTAAAGGCAAAGAGGCGATCGGCTACGCGGGACGGGGCTGTAACAATGCCACTTCCTTTGTTCCCAAGAAGCACGATGCATCCGGATCCCGGCTCCAAGACTTGAGAAACTTTGGGATGCCTTTGAGTGATATCTTGAGGTTTGGTGAGAGGAGGTTTGCTCTGGCCTTTGGAAAATTATCGGCCTAGAAACCCCAACGCTCCTTTGGATACCTCCAAGCATTGTGCCTTTCATCGGTACCATGGGCACTGACGGATGATTGCGTCCCCCTGAAAAGGCCATCCAAGGGTTGATTGAGCAAGGGAGGTTAGAGATGCTGAAGGACCTAATACTATCAATAACCCGCTCCCTAACAACATGAGTGTCAACATGATCGAGTTTGGTGGTTCAAGCCTTGTGGGCACAATGGAGTTTGACTCGTCCCTTTGCAAGGTCAATGAACCGGTCATCACGAGGCAATGAAGATGGTTGGATTGAGCAAAAAGTTGCCAAGGAAATCTGATGGAAAGGTCTGCGATAGCTCCGTCTCCGGCGTCGAAGAATAGATGCATGGTTCAACAAAGCAAGAGCGGCTAGGCCAGGGGCTACCTATCTTTAAAATAGTCTTTTGAGTCAACCTTCGTAGGTTCTAGTACTTTTCTTTCACCTAAGTCCTTCTGGACATTTGTCGTTGTAGTCCATTTTGGACATAGTGGTTAAGTGTCTAATTTTTTAATATAAGTCTTTTTCTTTTCTTGCTAGACTCGAGACATCACTTGCGCACCCACGTTACACTTAATTGAAATGGTTTTATCCAAAATGATCACTTGTCTTTGCTCAACCACTAATTCTTCGAAAATGATTAATATTTAAACTAATCGGAGTGAGAAAATCAATTGATATCCTTCCCAAATTGGGGCTTACCAACTCCCCATCTTGCATCTCATATGCTCACATCCCTTTCATCATCATCATCTCGTTGCTCGATGAATTTGCATGAATCTTTTCTCATATAAAGCTTAAGCAAGCAATGAAGACTTAATCTCGTTTAGGTCATCCAGTAGGGATTGCGGTTGAAACCTTTCACCCATAGGAAAGCCATTACCTCACCCTTACTAAACACTACCCTCTCATTTCAAGATCGGCGTGTTTTGAAACCCGGTTTAGCCATCATTTTTGCTCCATGCGAGAGAAAGTCCAAGCGAGCCCGAGAAGTTAGCTTCGAGAATCGGCGATGCGCAAATTATCTCAAGCCATGAAGGAAGGACAAAGATAATCCTCAACTCCTCGGGAAGCTTTCCAAGTCAAAAAAAAAAAACAAAAAAAAAACAAAAAAAAAAAAAAACAAAAAAAAAAAAAAAGCAAAAAAAAAAGAAACAAAAAAAAGAAGGATTTTAAAATCCTCACAATCTCGGATACAATTCCAAGCTCCTCGGGAAGCCTTCCAAAAAAAAAAAAAAGAAGAAGAACTCAAAAGTCCCCAGACATCTCAAGAAGCTCTCCAATGATCAAAAAGGAGCCTGAATTCTCGCAAGATCGCAAAAAGTTGTCAGTAGCTCGGACTTCCTCTTATCATTACCTTAAACCAATCCCAAGCCATCCTCTCAATTTTAGAGGATACTCCCATCACCATTACCCTCGCCTCTGGCCAAAGTCAAAATTTGACCTCTCATTCTTAGAGGCAATCAATCTTCCCCGCCATAGATTTCCCAAACACGTCCCTACAAGCCAACCTCTCATCTTTAGAGGTTCAGTCGACAAGGCCCAGCCGACCTCTCATCTTAAGAGGTCAAAATTTCCCAAAATCACCCGATGGCCGATCGAAGCCCGGAAACCCAACTACAGTCCCTATCGGATAGCAGTTTCATTCTAATATCCTCGATGTCAGGATCAAATTAATGCTTCATTGCTTGCTTAAAATTGGAATCTAATCCATCTTGGTCCAAAATTACCAATCAAAGATTGTGCAAATTCAACCCTTCCCTTCATGTGAGCATATTTCATTTCTCCTCACAAACACTTGCCGTGGATGTCCCACTGGGGCTTCGCATCCGTGTCTTTCATGGACACTCTAAGGGGATATGTTATTCAATCCTCAAAATCCCCAAAGGTCCTCAGACCCTCGAATTTCAACATTCGTTCTCTTTTCATTCGGGATAGGCCCGAACTACGGCGACCTGAGCTCTTCATGATGGAGGGAACGTAGGCAACCAGAAATGGTCCGGTCGAAATCACAAACAAATCTCAAAAAAAAAGAAAAAAAATCCGGTCTCATCAGGGATCGTCCCTATACACTTTCCGAGCTTGATCCTCGATATCAGTTGGTTTTCTCCTTGTGATTAATCAAAATATTTGTTCATATCAGATTTAGGAGTTGAATAACCCGAACATTAACAAAGGGTTTTAAGCAGCCTTGTGATCATCATGAATAAGACAATTTTTCAAGTGTCTCGACAAGTCTTCTCTCTCTACATCATAGGAAAATAGAGCCAAACACTTTGTCTTTACGCCGGCGGGGGCTCCCATACACTTTTCCACACCTTGTAACGCTTATACTCTCTCAAAAGAGTCAAACCTAAAGCAAGTATGTATACACAAAATCGGGATTCATTCCCACTTTTCGAAAGATGTGCCCCCGCACGTAAACATTCTGAGTCTTGTCCATTGTGGTTGACTAAGATCTGAAAAGATGGGTGCCTCCTTGGTCACATGATGACTCTGTCGCAAATAGGACTGCTTCTGTGTTTCTTCACGCCTGGGGCTTGCTAAGCGGTCCTCGCAGACTCTCCTGTATCAGCTCTTGAAGATGGGACTTCTATAGTAATCCTTGGGTCCACATTGCGTTCTTCACTGCTAGATAGATTCGCCAAGTCAATTCTTCAAAATCCGGACTTTGCCTACTCAGGATCGGGGGCTTTGTCAAGACGGTCTTTTGGACCCGAATTTTATCAAGAAAGAATTTCAGCTTCAACTTGGTACACGGCGGCTTCCTGTAGCATCGGAATTCAAGATCAGGGTTTCTCCCGGCATTAGCAATTCCATCAAATCATTCTCCGGATAAGGTTTCGGCCGAGCTCACAGCTCACCCAAATGAAAGAAGCTTCACTCATATCAACGTGCTCTAGAGCACAGTCGGCATCGGCTTCAAATGACCAAGATTGAGAGAGAAAATTCCAATCAAGACCAGGATCCGAATCCAATCTCATCAAAATTGAGGTCCATGTGATACTGTGACAAAACCTCACCAACAACCATTTGTTTAAATCGCGATCAAGGGTTCTCATCCCCACATGCTCAAAATCTGTTCCAAACGGTCTCCAGGACACATACATAACCATGCATCCCCACAAAAAATCTCCCGAGGGCTCATGTAGCATGCACAAAACTTGAATCAATAGGAAAAATCCTAAGTGAATTGAAGATCATAAATCATAATTTCCTGTCAAAAGCTTAGGCTAGGTGCATCTTCGAAAGCAAGTAAATGCATCATCTCGCAAACATATGCGGTGATACTCTCACAATCATTTTTGGCTCTATGCATGCATCTGTCATCATGAATGTCATATATGCATCTTCCTCTTCACTAACGAATGCGAGGAATTCAAGCGTGAAATCAAATCCCCCTTTTCGGCAAGGATGATCTTCACCAAAGTCGACCTCCAATGTCCACAAACGGATGAAGACGGCCTCCGGCATCTACGGTTTGGCAAAGACAAGCTCCGGCGTACAACTTGCTAAAGACGACCCCCAATGTCCACAAATGGATGAAAACCCCCAGCGAAGACCACCTCCAGTGTCTAACAAATCGGTCGAGACGCCAAGTTCTCAAATACAAATCGGTCGAGTCGGTCGGGGACGCCAAGCTCTCCAATACAAATCGGTCAGGACGCCAAGCTCTCAATACAAATCGGTCGGGGACGCCAAGTTCTCCAATACAAATCGGTCAGAGGACACAGGCTCTCCAGCTCTGGAGGAAATCGGAGTCGGGGGACGCCAAGTTCTCAAATACAATGCGGTCAGAGACACCAAGTTCTCAAAAGCAAGAAGTCCCAATGTGAAGACAAGCTCAACAACTTCTACAAGGTTGACGATCACCAGCAAGATGCAGACTCAACCAAACTCCTCCTTCGGGTCAAAATGCCTCCAAAGACAGCAAATCGTCGCGAAACCGTAACCGCAACCCAACAACTCTTCATCAACATCAGCCGAAGCCTCGGTCCTTAGAGCGGCCTACAGTAAGCACAAGACAGTATGAAAGCATATCTTAGTCAACTACTTTTCTAAAAGAACATTATCATCAAATCTTAGGGTGACTTCCCAAAAATAGTCAAAATTTAGGGCGACTTCCCAAAAACAGTCAAACCTCGGGTGACTCCCAAATACCGTCAAACCATCAAAGACCATCCCCAACAGTTTTCGAACTACGTCCAGGCTTGATTCCCACTCCAGGATACGTAGGTAGCCTACCATTGGTCCACTTCCCAACGGTCACCCTTTTCACTATTAATCCTCAAATCTTCCCCAGCGAGAACGCCCTCGGCTTGATCTCCTGGGTATAAACCTCGGCCCAGGATCATACTCTGAACTAGGTCCCAAAGTTCATACTCTGAACTAGGTCCCCATTTAGGTTCATACTCTGAACAAAACCTCGACTTAGAAACATACTCTGAACAAAGGACGACTTCCCAAAATCATAGGGATCAAGGTGTGACTCCATCATAGGTTTGAGGCACCTAGGGCTATCACAACACTAGTCAAAGCGATAAAGGGCGATCATCCCTAACCAATAGTCAAACCGTAGGGCGACTTCCCAAAATAGTCGGATCATAGGGTGAATTCCCAAAAATAGTCGGATCATAGGGGCGACTTCCCAAAAATAGTCAAACCATAGGGCGACTTCCCAAAAATAGTCGGATCATAGGGTGACTTCCCAAAAATAGTCAAACCATAGGGCGACTTCCCAAAAATAGTCAGATCATAGGGTGACTTCCCAAAAATAGTCAAACCATAGGGCGACTTCCCAAAAATAGTCAGATCATAGGGTGACTTCCCAAAAATAGTCAAACCATAGGGCGACTTCCCAAAAATAGTCAAACCATAGGGTGACTTCCCAAAAATAGTCAGATCTTAGGGTGACTTCCCAAAAATAGTCAGATCTTGGGGCGACTACCCCAAAACAGTCAAAACCTTAGGGTGACTTCCCAAAAATAGTCAGATTACAGGGCGACTTCCCAAAAATAGTCAAACCTTAGGGCGACTTCCCCAAAACAGTCAAAACCTTAGGGTGACTTCCCCAAAACAGTCAAGCCATAGGGTGACTTCCCAAAAATAGTCAAACCATAGGGCGACTTCCCAAAAATAGTCAAACCATAGGGCGACTTCCCCAAAATAGTCAATCCTTGGGCGACTTCCCTAAAATAGTCAATCTTCGGGTGACTTCCCTAAAATAGTCAATCCTCAGGAGAATTCCCTAAAATGGTCAATCCTCGGATGACCCCCACAACGATCAATCTTGGGCACAAAGCCCGTAAGCCTCTCGTTATTGCCATCCCTTTGTGTGTGAGCCTACCATAGGTCCATCCACTTAACCAACATTGGTCTGCCCTTCTTCCCGATAGTTCTCGCAAGCCCGAATCTTCCCTAGTAGAGAACACCTTCAAATAGTCTCCCTCGGGAACTTCAACTTAGGATCATACTCTGAACTAAGTTCCCATTTAGGTTCATACTCACCGAATCGAACTTCAACTTAGGATCATACTCCTGAACTAAGTTCCCATTTAGGTTCATACTCTGAACCGAACTTCAACTTAGGATCATACTCCTCATGAACTAAGTTCCCATTTAGGTTCATACTCTGAACCGAACTTCAACTTAGGATCATACTCTGAACTAAGTTCCCATTTAGGTTCACACTCTGAACAGGAACTTCAACTTAGGATCATACTCTTTGAACTAAGTTTCCATTTAGATTCATACTCTGAACTTCAACTTAGGATCATACTCTGAACTAAGTTCCCATTTAGGTTCATACTCTGAACCGAACTTCAACTTAGGATCATACTCCTGAACTAAGTTCCCATTTAGGTTCATACTCCTGAACCGAACTTCAACTTAGGATCATACTCCTGAACTAAGTTCCCATTTAGGTTCATACTCCTGAACCGAACTTCAACTTAGGATCATACTCCTGAACTAAGTTCCCATTTAGGTTCATACTCCTGAACCGAACCTCGACTTAGGTTCATACTCCTTAACTAAGTTCCCATTTAGGTTCATACCCCCTCAAAAGAAACCCCCGGCAGTCAAACGTAAGACCGAGTGCCCCGAGAAAGATAACGAGATCTCGTATCTTTCATCAAAATCTTTCCCTACAAGAAAACGTAAGAGAATACCCTGAGAGAAAGATAACGAGATCCGTATCTTTCATCAAAATTACCCCAGGCGACCGAGTGACTGAGAAAGATAACGAGATCCTCAGATCTTTCATCAAAATTGCTCCCGCAATAAACGTAAGACCAAGTGCCCCGAGAAAGATAACGAGATCCCATTATCTTTCATCAAAATTACCCCTTGAGCCAAACGTAAGACCGAGCGCCCTTAGGAGATAACGAGATCCCGTATCTTTCATCAAAATTACCCCGACAGTCAAACGTAAGGAAGAAGTGCCCTGAGAAAGATAACGAGATCCCGTATCTTTCATCAAAAATTGCTCATAGCCAAACGTAAGACCGTCTCCCGAGAAAGATAACGGAATCCCGTATCTTTCATCAAAATTACCCGCGCTCAAACGTAAGACCGAAGGGTGCCCGAGAAAGATAACGAGATCCCGTATCTTTCATCAAAATCATCCAACGGCAGTCAAACGTAAGATCGATTTCCCCAGGAACGAGTACGTCTGATTTTCCCTCAACAAAGGCTATCGAAATCCCAGCAAAGTTAACGGAATCCCAAAAGCCAACGAAATCTCGAGTAATGCTCGAGACTACGAAAGGGCTTGATTCCCACTCGGGATACGTAGGTAGCCTATCATTAGGTCCGGCCCCTCGACCCAAAACGGTCACCCTCTCCTTCGGCGGACAGACAAAGTCCACCGAAAGGCCATTTCAAATTAAAGTCCGAGGCGCCTAAAAGCCATCATCATCAAGGTCCGAGGCACCAAAAAGCCATCATCATTAAGGTCCGAGGCGCCTAAAAGCCATCATCATCAAAGTCCGAGGCGCCTAAAAGCCATCTTCAAGGTTCATGCACCTAAAACGCCATTCTCGAGGTTCGAGGCACCTAAAACGCCATCATCAAGGTCCGAGGCACCCAAAGCGCCATCTCCAAGGTTTAGAGGCACCTAAGACGCTATCACTAGAAAGCGATAAATCGCAATCATCCCACAGAGACCGAAAATGGTCATTCCTATCCCTGCCAGGAAGCGGATAGCCATCGACCAAAAATGGTCATCTCTTATCTCAGAGTTTCTTTCGATCCATGGCAGTAACTCGCTCATCGTGTTGAGGCACCTAAAACGCCATCATCTCGGTGTCAAAGACCCGAACTACGATCAAGGCTTGATTCCCATTCGGGATACGTAGGTAGCCTATCGCTTGCTGGCCACCCGATCACTGATCATCTGCCAAATATGGAGCCTTACTCTTATCGACGACCCCGCTTCCTTCGAAAACACCGTCGCCAGGGGCTACTGTAAGTGCTCCAATTTGAGCTTGTTAGAATTTTCGTTATAAAATTAACGAAAGTTATAACATTTCTAACAATTCCTAACTATCCTAACCTTCCTAACCAAGGGAGAGTAGAATGGGCATTGCCATATGAAGTTAAACCAAGAAAAGCATCTTAAAAAGCAAAACAAAAGAATAAAACCATAAATAGAAAGAAGTTGGAAACACAAAAGCGCCATTTGTTTATTTGGTTTTTTGAATTTTTCTTCTGTCCAAGGCCGGAGCTGCAAGATGAACAGCTGCACGCCATCGACCTTGTCCGCGCGGACATGACTTTGTAATTTTCAGAGGGCTATAAATTGAGCCCTCCCACAAAATAAGGGAGGAAGAACACATTTTGATCACGCAAAGAAGTTACGGCGAAATATAGAGAGAAAACAAGGGAATCTCTAGATTGCCACCATTTCTCTTGAATATTTCCCAATCTCACCCAAACACAAATCCAAACACCAAACCTTGATACTCCTCAAGCCAAACACCAAATCTTGATACTCCTCAAGTCAAATTCCAAGCCTAGGAAGATAGGGTGTCACCATTGGTAAAGCCCTCCTTCTCAAAACCCTAAAATCCTCTTTTAACTTCTTGATCATCTTGTTCTTCTTACTTTGACTTATTTTATGTCTAGTTTAACTTGAGTTTTGACCTAAGATGGTCATCTTGAAGTTCATCTTCATGAATGACCATCTCAAATGGTCTACATTTTAAATCTCTAAATTGATTTTTCTCTTTAAATTCATCTTTACAAAGATCCCCTCTCCCTTTGCAAAGGATATGTTTAAACCCCATAAATTCCCCAAGGATGACTTGAATATGATAACCACTTGGCACAAGGTATTGGAATCAAGTCTAGGGATGAAAATGGGGTGAACATAGATGCAAATCCCCCAAAAATCACATTTCTCCTCAAGAACATCTTGCTGTCCAGTAGCATTGTTCTGAGAACTCAGTCCATTTTCCTATTTTTTGTACCCAGTAAAACTTGGAATTGGGTGTTGACTACAAAATACTTTTTGTAGCCAACATCCAGAGCTTTCCAGACATATTTTTAATTTATTTTTTGCGTGAGTAAAACTCCTTTTTTCAATTTTTCTTTTAGAGGCCAGTTCATCAGCTTCTGGAAATCCAGATTTCAGATCTGAGATTTCCAGAAGGTTTTGACCCCTCAAATCATCTCCAAAATGAAAAGTTCTTTTACAGAAACCTTTCTTAAGGTGTTTTGAACATTTTTCATTCCCGGACTTTTCCCAGATTCTGGAGTTTTCAAGCCCTAAAGTCCATTTCAAAGTCAAGGGTCAACTGCCTTTTTCATTCTGGCAGAAATGGTTTTCAACTTCCGAAAATCTTTTGAGTGCCAAATCTCAACCCAAAAATCACCCAAAAAATCATGGGATCAGTTTAAAGCCTTAAAAAGAGCTACCAATTTTTACTTACCTCAGTTTCAACTTATTTTGGCCAAAACACACACACACACACACACACAACAAAGGATTTTGAATGTTTGGAAGACTCGTTTTTACGAGGCGTTCCGGGTGCACACTAACGTCCTTCCCGGCACGTAACGTGACCTCCGAACCTAAATTTTCTGATCTCGGGCATTTTTCAAAGTTTTGGCCCTCAAAATAAAAATGGCGTGGCGACTCCGTTTGATTTCAAAAATCGGGTACATCACACCATCGCATTGAATGCATGGCTCAGGCGCCTACTATTGCCATTAATGCGCCGCACCAACTCTCACAAATACACGGCTCTCGTCCTTATCAACATCCCCTCTGACAGTGAATCTTCCTTTATTGACAGAGCCAATCCGATGCGGACACGTGTATCCGGTCAAAGACTAAGATACCCTTAGGTCTGACCTCGCATGGCTTACATCAATAGTTGCAGCTCACCATCACCTATAAATAGAAGACATTTGTCCCCTTGGACAAGTTAAGTGCTAAATTGACATTGTAAGTCATTGTCTAAACTCTAAACACACACAAATACTCAAGACATTCCAAGTCTTATTCTCAGGTTAATATATCCTATACGATATCTTACTCTCACACCCGAGGGCCTGAGTTGGATTAACATCCGACTTTGACCTTAACGGTGCTCATTTCTACAATGTGATTCTAGGTACCGCTCCAAACAAATATCCAGCCAGATATCCTACGTTATTCAGACGCCTTTAAATCCTTGGCATCATCAACAAGAAACAGTAAAACACAATCAAAATAACCACTGGTCGGCTTAACACTAGAAAAAAAAGTTGCTTAGAGCTCCCAAAAAATTAATAATTTTTGGGGCCTCAAAAGTTTTACCCAATGCATTAGTGGTAGTCCCAATCATCTGTATTTTACTTACCCGATTTTTCATCATACAATTTCAAAATTTGAATTGAAAAGAAAAATTCTAATTGGGAAATCAACTTTAAAAAGAAAAAACTAACCTTGAGAAGCTAAACTTTGAAAGCAGTTGAAAGCGGATTATAGCTGCTGTAAGATGAATAAAGATTTTTTTTTTCAAAGTTGAAACTGTCGAAGAATTATCTTATAATTACGATATTTCAAGAATGGTTAAATGAACTAGCCACAATATATACCGAGAAGAAAATGGATGAATTATTCAACTTTAAATAATGATTTTGCTTTTAAATTTGATAGAAGGAGATTGTTTAATAGTTTATTATATGTATAACTATATATATACATATAGTATCAATTTGCTATTGATTGTTTATTAGCTTTTTGTTTAAAATCATTCACTTCACAGGGCCCATGTAAAAATATATTAGCTTAGACTATCCTCATTGGTGACTCCAGAGAGAAGGTCACCACTAGGGACAAAACAACAAGAAAATAAAAAAAAAAATAGAAAGTCATGGTATATCAGTAACCTGGGCGGCTGGCCAACCTAGAAATTGGGTTGGGTTGGTCCTTTACATTTTGACACATGTCACTCAATGATTGGGTGGTATGTATTTATATAAATATATAAATATATATTTAAAACTACTATATTTTATATAATTATATAAAATAATAAAATAAAAAATATATCAAAATTCATAATTTTTTTTTATCTATTTTATTTTCATTTTGTTGTCAAGTAAATTATGAATTTATAATTGTATGGGTAATTATTTTTAATAATTGTACGGGTAATTTTAGAAATATTATTACTAATACATTATTTAAAAAATAAAATGATAAGTATTTTAGGTAAGTTGGAGTAAAGAGAAATAAATATTTTATTAAAAGGTTAGGTTGGGTTGGGTTTGGGTCTCTGATGGGAGTATATATTATATAAGGTTGAGAGTTGTGTATATGAAAGTGAGAGAAATTAATATTTTATTTGAGGTTGGGTTGGATTGGGATCACTGATGAGGATAGTCTTAGGGCCCAAAATTTCATTGAACCGGCCTAACTAACCGTAATCACATATAACAAGGGTAATGTTGAATAATGAAAGATTTTAACTCTTCAAAATTTACTAAACTTCTCTTCCTTTCTTCCTTCTTCCTTCTCCATCTTCAACCTTCTCCATTGAAACAAAAAGAATAATTCTCATTCTTTTGAGTTGAATTGTTTGTAAAATTCCCAAATTTCACATTTATTAATTGTCATACTATCAATTAATAAATGCGAAATTAGGGAATTTAGTATTTAGATCTATTTTTTTATTTCTTCAAATCTTGTTATAATTAGGATTTTATGTTAATATGTATGTTTTTCTAATTTTTTGTTTGATTTTCTCTCCTTATGTGAGAGCCTAAGGTTTTCTCATTTGTTGAGGGGTAATGATTTCCCTAATTTGTTGGGGCTATGTGTTTATATTTATTGGCTAATCTCAATCTACTATGGCGAGTATGATGAATTAGTTGTTGATTTGATTGCATCTTTTTCAAAAAAAAAAAACAATGCATCTGATTTGTATTTGGAAGGAGGGTTTTCAACTGATATTCTGATCATTTTCGGACTCACGCGAAATCTCATGTCATCCATTTGGAAGTTGCGTAAGAATGTGTTCATGAAGGACTTCGACGATGGTCGATATCTTTTATTGTTTATCCATGACTTGTTGGATGTTTTCTCTCGGACAACTTTTGAAAATGTTACTGTTTAGATTGAGTTTCCGTTTTGTGCATAGCCAACTCTTATACATTTGCTCTTGGAAATGTTTCTGTTTGTTTTTTTTAAAAAAAAAAAAACTCTTCATTCTGAAACAAAAAAAAAAAATTTCCAACTTCATGAAAATAAGATTTTTTTTTCTCATTTAATTCTTTTTTAAAATTTTATTTATCATTATGACTTACTGTTCAAACTTTTGCTCAAAGTGTCCCACTTTTTGAATCTCGCTTCACCGTGTAGCGAGTTTGACTTTGACAGGTTAAACTCGCTACACCGTGTAGCGAGTTCCATGTAATTACGTTTGTCTGTTTGTAATTAATTAGGGCAATTAAGTTTCTCCAAACTCGCTACACCGTGTAGCAAGTTTAACCTGTTAAAGTCAAACTCGCTACACCGTGTAGCGAGTTACCCTTTATTTTTTTTGCTACATAAGGTTTTGGTTTTCCAGATTCATTATCCTCCAATCCCTCGTTCCTTCATTCTCATATCCTCCTCGCAACCCTCAATCTTCTCAATAAATTCGATTAAACACAAAAAATGGATCAAAGAGAGCAGCGTTTTTTTTTCCGCCATCCCAATTCCTCCGATGAATCCTCCACCCCTCAATCTTCTCAATCCTCCTCTTCATCACGTGTTATTCCTGGTCCCGCCGGTGCCGTAGATTCCGCCATGCGCCAGAAAAATCTCGACCGTCAGAACTTATCTTCGCAAGAAACCCCGATCGCAACCCAAGAGTATATACGGAGAGCGATTGAAGATCCGGTGAAGGATGAAGCTTTCCAAGACGGTCCTTGGCTCTCTGCAATGGAATTTCTCACTGAAGCCGGTACATATTATCCGTTGAGCTCTATCAAGAAAAAATGTCATAATATTGACAGGGTGGATCAGGTATAATATCAAGATTAATTATAGTTAAATGTGTGTAAAGATAAATGATTTTTTACATTTATGTATGTTCTATTAGGTTGTTGCTGTTATCAAGTTCTGCACATCAAATAGTCTTGGTGATCTCTGGGTGACTTTAAAGGTTAGAATATGAGCTTAGTATACTTTCTATCATGGGTGAAATGTGTTTTGAGTTACTAACTGGGATACAATTATTAGGATCCTACGGATACCATAGATGCTTTCATTCATCATAAAGTGAACGCGAGTGAATTTGGAAAAGATATATATGTCGGTTCTGTTCTGATACTTCAGAAGGTATGATATATTAATTAGTGGAAGTCAGTATACTTTGGAATCATCATTAATACTTTCATCTAATTGTTTGATTTGAAATATTTAGGTTGTTGTTTGGGCCTCCAACCCATCACGATCAGCACGTTATCTTAACATCATACTCCCTAATGTCTTCAAGGTACATATTTTCTTATTTTTGCCGAATTGTTGGAATCACATAGTAAATAATGTTAAACTCATTTGTTTTGCAGGTATTTCATAAGAATAATGAAGTTAAGTAAATGCTAAGCTCATTTGGATTACTCGAATTTTCTAAATGTTTGAATTAATTAATGTAAGATTTCCTATGTGACCTGTATGTGGTCACTAACTTGATTATATTTATTTTGATGTTATATTAGTTTTTTAAAATTATTTGGTACAGTTTGTGTTTGGTTTCGTTGCAATTTTTCCATTCATAATTTTTTTAACACATGTAAAAAAAGAGTTTTTAAACAAAAACATAATTCAGCAACACATGTAAAACAAAAACATAATAATTCATGAAGAAGAGTTGACGTTGAATATATTACTACCTCCGTCCCACTTCAAGAGTCCTATCTTTTTTGATGTTAGTACGAAGGTATTTTGAGAAATAATTTGAAGTTAATTTAATTATTCAAATGAAAATTTAAAACTTGCTATTGATACACCATTATATGTACTACAAATAACAATTTTTAGATATTTATTATGATAACTAAATTAACCTATATTTATTGTTCAAAATACCTTCGTAGCTAACATAAAAAACATGAAAATAAGAAATTGAATTGAAGTGAATTGAAGTGGAACTGGGGTGGAGACAAGGTCTGACCTAAAATCACTACACCATGTAGCGATTTCACCTTTAATGAAAATCGCTACATGGTGTAGCGATTTCACCTTTAATTTCCTTTCTAGCTAACATATTCATTTTCTTCCTCTCTCGTATATCTTTAATCATCTTCCTCTCGTATCCCTTCATTCAAACTCTCTGAAAACAAAAATAACCCAAATCTTTTTGACATCATTTTATTTCATCAGAATTGTTGAAGATCAAGAATCAAGATAAATTAGCATTATCTTAATCATTGTTTTCACTTGTGCTTAGATATAAAATTTAAGTATTTAAATGTGTTTTAGTATATTGTAGATATAAATGTTAGAGTTTTGTTATGTAGGTTTTAACACTTTGATTTCGTAATGTAGGATTAAAGATGAACGGGGGTCCAATCATTTTCATGTGTTATTGGGGAGGTGATGATGAACAACCGTTTGATGGTCCTCATTTCAAAAAAGGGCCATAATGTGCAATTAGGGCTAATTGCCGATGGAGATACAATGAGTTGATTGATGAGTTATATAAAAAGGCGAACTTAGATCGGTCTCAATTTGATTTGGAAGTCATTTACAGATGTCCTCATTCTTTGGATATCGGGATTGGAGATTACTTTCCTTTCCGTATTGAAGATGATGCGTGTATAGATATAATGTTCGATCAGTTTGCTAAATTTGGGGAGATTGGAAATTTGCAACTGTATGTGGTTGTAAAATTAATTGAAAATCGATCCAATCCAGAGTTTGAAACACGGCACACAGAGACCATTTATGGGTATTCACCAAGTGGTAACCGTGATGCAGGGGTTGGTCCAAGTTTCCAAACACTTGTATCAACCCAAACACCAAATTATGATGATGGGGCATTTGGGCATAATGATCATGTTAATGAAGATGGGGCATTTGGGCATAATGATCTTGTTAATGAGTTCAGTTTAGAAGATGATGTAGATTATGAAGAAGATGAAGTACATACTGATGTAGATGCAATGCTAGAGAATGCTGATGATGAATATGAGGAGGGTAGTAGTGATTCTGATATCGATTTGGGAGCCGGTGATGATGGGCCGATTGATGATGATGTGGAAGCACCTCTTGTTCATTATGAAGTGCCGGAAAATCAAAGATATTGTAAGTACCCAAATTCGGATCGTCAAAATCCGTCAGAAAGTTAACCGAAATCCGTTAACTGGCCCGCTCCACGTAACTGGAACTCGTTAAACTCCCCGTTGCCATGCCAACGAGACGTCTCGGGACTGTCCCGTGCATCCCGACATCGAAGCGTACTTAACACGTGTCATCTCACGTAAAAGTACGGCTTTCCCTGAAAAACGCACTTTCCGGCACTTTTCGGGGGCGTTTCGGACATTTTCCAGACTGTTATTTTAAAAAATGGACAAAACCGGACCGGAACAAACTCCCACATAGCCTTTGGTGACTCACTGGGGCACGTGGCAAGCATTCCACCTCCCTCTAGTCACCCTTCAATCACAAATCAAGGCCAAAAGACCAAAATACCCCTAGATTTCGGCCAAAGTCCCACGACTCCTCTGCGGACATTTTCTCTGGAAATTGCCCGGCCAAGTCCCTCGGGAATTCCAAAATACCCCAAAACCCTAGAAATTCAGTCCAAGTCCGTCCGGACTCCTACTGCAATTTTCACCCTATAAATAGAAGTTGCTGTCAAAGGCAAGAGAGGAAGAATTTTACCCCAAAATCATTCTACCCCACGGCCAGAGCCAGTTTTCACCCCTTCCGAGCTCCCGTTTTGTCTCGATTCGCGTGAAACTTCCGTATTTCGATCAAATACGCCCCCCGTCGCTTCGAAACAACCTTTCGAACTAATTTTCGTGTCCCGTACACACCTTCCGAGCCAAAGGAGTCGACCCTAGCCATAGGTATAACTCCCTCTCTCTAAATCTCTCGTTCCGTCTCGGTTTACGCGCCAGTCGCTATAACCGTTTCGAACAACGTTACTGAAATGTAGACGCCTCCGTCTAACGGGGTCCAATACGTTTTAGCCCCTCGATCCTCTTCTCTTCCCGTAAGAGAAGTAATCACGGGTTAAAACGGCGTTCCGACCCCGTTCCGTTTACTTTTTCTGTCATTTACCATTCCGGATCGATCGATCCGTTGATCGTCATTTATTTTCTGTCATTTATCAAATACGAGGCGTTTGGCCTCGTCGATCGTCATTTACAAATCCGAGCCGTTTGGCCTCGTCGATCGTCATTTACAAATCCGAGCCGTTTGGCCTCGTTGATCGTCATTTACGATTCCGGATCGTTTGATTCCGTTGACACTGCTTTAAATACTGTCATTTACAAGTCCGACCCGTTTGGATCGTGATAGTATTTACTTTTCAAAGTCCGAGTCGCAACCCGATTCGTTGATCGCATATCATTTAATACGCATTTTCCCGTAAAATCGTTAACAATGTAATGCCCGGTTCAAAACCGGAGTTCGTCCGTCGAATTCTCTTTCAAAACGCGCGAAATGACGTTTGGCCTCCAAACGCTCATCTTTCAAACTAAAAGCCGCCATTTGACACTCAATATCATTTAATACGTTTTTTCCCGTAAAAATAGTTAACAATGACTCGCCCGGTTCAAAATCGACGTTTGCCACGCAAACGCTCATTTCAAACTCAAAACCGACGTTTGCCACGCAAACGCTCGTCTTTTTCAAAAGTCACCTAATCAACGTTTGACATTCAAACCAAGATTAAGCTTGTCATTCAAGCCCCCATTTCAAAACACACACACACACACACACGTTTTTGAGAAAGGTAGAAAGACTCGTCATACGAGGCGTTTTGGGTGATCTCGTAATACTCTTCCCAAAACGTAACGTGACCTCCGAACCTAACAATCTCTGGTACTCAAAGCTTTTTACTCGTTTTTGCTACCAATAAAAATGATCCCCTATTTTCAAAGCCTTTTCCTAAGTTTTTGCTACCAATAAAAACGACACCATTTTCAAAAGCCATTTCTCAACGTTTTGGGCTCAAAATACAAAAACCGCGTGGCGACTCCTCATTTTCCTTCCCATGAAGCGAGGTCTCATACACCAACATCCTCCGCGAAAGACAACCGCCTTTCCGCGTCCGCGCGAAAATCCGGGTAATTTCACTCACCCATACAAGAAATACGCAACAAGAGAAATCAAACAACACACAATACGAAATAAAGACAAAACACACAATATTTCGTGGTTCGGCTAAAAGCCTATTCCACCCAAAATATAACTTCTATAAATTTCTTGATATTACAAGAATGGAGACACCCTCTCTCTCAACACTCTTGAATATCCTCACCAATCGCATACAAGCGTACAATTTCTCTCTCTAAATTGTAAACATATGCTAACTCTCTCAATTTCTCTCCAATTCTATCAAAACCCTAACTAGTGAAGCCTATTTATATAGGGAAGGCACAACCACTTTTCCCCTCTTCCTCACTCTCTCCCCTAAGGGGAGCCCCTCCTGGTACCACCAAGGCACACCCTCAATTACAAACCATATACCCTTTATACTCTAAAGCTTTCTCAGATAGTCAGAAACCTTGTTAGACAATTCATGTAAAAAAAATGCAAATATCATCGAATGTGTTGTGCAATCGCAGCGGAAGCAAGAGAAAAATAACCAAAGAACACACAAGCAATCAATAGGGAAATCGAAAGAGAAAGAGAAGAAATTAATTTGGGGTTTTGAATCTCTGTTGTTTCTGTATTATATTTGTGCAATAATCTCACGTCTTTACATGGGTTACAAAACATATATATATATATGGTTACTATGTCACGACCCTAAGCCTAGGCACATTCTTGGTCACACGTGAAGCACGTGAGGTTGGGTATGCCTTGCATATCATCCTTGGTTTGTGTCATTTAATTGCTTACGTGTGCATCTTGTGCCATTTTGTTGAACTATGTGCTTTGAGATGTTATAACTTGATTTAATGTTATAATGTCTAAATAAAGAAAAGTGGTGTAGTTCATTGGTAACACTTGGTTTGTAATTGAAAGTGTTATAAAAGTTGCGAGGAGCTTACGTGTAAAAAGAAAGCTTAAGGAAGTTGTTTTGTTAATTTTCAAACTTTGAGGAGCTTGATTGTAATGTGTTATAAATATCTTGTGTAAAGCTTCCTAAGGAAGCTTATATACGTATCCTCAGTGTTCTTCTTCCTTCCATCAGCCTAGAGAGTTCTCAAAACCCTTGTTAACATCTACAAATTCCCAGAAATTCTAAGGTGGTTTGTTTGTTGATTCCAACTTGAAACTTGGTTAAAGAAGGTGGTTAAAGCTAGTTATCCGATTATCTTCTCTTTTCATTGGGTAAGTTGTTATGATTCTTTGTTATAATTGTTCATGGCTTAGTTAATGTTGTTATTACTGAGTTATGAAGGGTTTATGTGAAGTTTAACACTCAGCTTTGGTGTTAAATTGGATACAACTTCAGCTAGGGGTTGAACTTGGGAATAACACTAGGTATGTGTTGATTAACATGGCCTAGGGTGGTTTTATGAATTGGTAGTTGTTGTATACATGTTGTATATGTGTTATAACACTTAAAGGGAGTATATTAAAGTCCCAAACCAAGTTTATTCCAGTTGTAAAGGGTCCTTGCAGTTGCTGAAAATAGTGCAGAAACTGTTGCTGTTGTTGTGTTGTTCTGCTGCTGGTGTTCTTGCTGTTGTTGGATGAAAACCGTGGGTTCAGGGGAGGGGCACGACTCGTGCACATGAGCACGAGTCGTGAACATGCTAAGGAGTCGTGAGGCACCAGTCGTGGCCTTGGAATTAGTCGTACAGGGCCTGGAAACGACTCGTGACCTTCAGCACGACTCGTTCTCAAAACTGCCATGAGTGAGCACCTTTGGAAGCTTTTAAACCTAGTTAAATGAGTGAGGATTTAATAACTCTTTAACTACACTTGTAGTACAACTTTAGTACAACATTGTAGCACTTGGAATTGTCCAAAAAGGTTTTGGCAAGAGCTTTAAAAATTAATCCAAAGTTGCTTGCAAGGAAGTTTTATTGCTGAACTGTTCTTAAATCTGCAGCCTTGGTCCATGTTTGAGGCATTGGAAACCTAGGCTAAACAACTCGGATTGGAACACTTTTTGATCCTGTATTTAGTACAACTTTAGTACTACATTAGGGAATTTGAAATGGCCCAATTGGATAATGGGAAGTGCCTTAAATATTGGCGCGAACTTGCTTGGCAGGCAGTTTTTGACTCTTGCACAAAAGGTTATAAAACTTGGAATTTGAACTTAACCCTAAAGGGATGTGGTTCAATGTTGTATTGTGATTGTGTAGGGCTGGTTATATGTTGTTTTACCCCTACATGGTGGCTTGTACAAGGTTATTGGGTTATCTAGTGCCTAAAATGAGTAGGGCATTACATCCTTGGTTTGAACAAGAGGAATAACACCTTGTTTCTAATTTCCATAGCATGAAATGATTACGTAAGACTTATGTGATATACATGGTGACATAAGTGCTTACCTGTTCATAGTTGATTGTGTACAAAGTGTTCAAATATTTGTTGCACTGTTTCTTTGGTTGAACATAAGTATTTAATACCATGTCATTGTATTGTATTGTTATTCAATAGTGTTGAAATATATGTGCACTATTGTTATTGATTTAACATGAGTTATAGTTCCATGTTATATATATTGATGTCCCATAGGGTGGACTTATGTTCAAGTATCTGTTATGTACTTGACTATGATGGTATCAGCTGAATATTGTGGGGGTATATGGGATCCCAACACTTATGAGAAGATATTTCATAAGTTGTTTCGATTGCCTTATACCTGTGACCTCTCCCCCATCTGTGGCCACGGTCTGGGGGTGCGCAGCTTCTATGGATATGTGCAGTCATGCCATATGAATGCTGATAACTTATATGGATCTCTGTTGGGGTCGTATAAGACGTGAATAAGCACTAGCATTTCACGAGAGTGGAGTATCCCTCCCACCGTTGTACGAAATATGATTCAGATGGAAAGGTAAGGGAAAGGTAACGGAATGTGTTTACTGTTTCCCGATGTGTTATTGGCAACCTGATTGTGTGTTGCATTGTATATGACTTATTGGTCAAAAGGAAAAGGTAACGTAATGTGTTTACTGTTTTGCAATGTGAGCAACCTATTTATGTGTTGCATATTGTATGGCATATTGTTGCATACATAATGACTTGCTGAGATTTTATCTCACCCCTTCTCCCTTTACTGTTTTAGATCCCGCTGAGACAGGTGGACCGGACCAGTGAGGCCGGGGAAAGAGTTTGGACTCCTTTTGGGTTGTCAGGGTATGAGTTCTTTTGGGAGTTGGGGCTGTACTTGGTTGTTATTCTTTTGGGAAATGTATTGTATATAAAGTTTTACAACAGGTTTCATTTGTATCGTGTTGTAAGTAACTTAAACTTGGTTTGTTTTTGGTTGGCTTGTGTATAGCCCTTTTCAGTTGTATATTTTGTAAAACCAGGATGTGTTTGGTTTGAAACAGGTTCCCATATCACCTCCGTGTAGAGAGGTTATTTTGAAATGATTTTAAAAATGTGTTGTGTACTTTTCAAGTTAAAAGAAAAGAAAAGTTTTTTTGGAAATGGTATATTTTGGGACCCTCCATCCTGTGACACGATTTATAGGTCCGGGAGTTGGGAGGCGCCCACAGTTGGTATCAGAGCTTTGGCTAGAGTCAAGGGTAGATGTCTAGTCTAAGGGGGAGTGTGTGATATCTGACGCCGAGTGTTTCCTGCAGGGATCAGTGTAATGGCTGGAACTGGTGGTGACCAAGCAGGAAATACGGGTGATCGTGGGCCGGGGGAGGTCCTAATGCCGAGATGATGGCAATGTTTCAGACTTTCCTCCGTACTATGGCACTCGTGGTAGAGCACAAAGCAACAACTGCAGGTAAGGCCAACACAGGGCCTAGAAAAGTTTATCAAATTGTCTCCACCAAGCTTCAATGGAGATCCAGATCCGCAGATAGCTGAGAGATGGTTTGAGGCTATGACCAAAATTTTTATTGCAATGGAAAGCACAGACGAAGAAAAGGTCAGATGTGCAGTGTTTAAGCTTGAGGGTTCGGCTGAACACTGGTGGCAGATCCTGAAAGAAAGCTGGGAGCGGGATCATACGCCCCAGACTTGGGAGAACTTTGTTGGAAAATTCAAGGAACACTTCATTCCTGTGATCACTAAAGACAAGAAAGAGGTGGAGTTCCTAAAGCTTGAGCAGGGGGCATTGACAGTAGCCCAGTACTCAGCTAAATTCACGGAGTTATCGAGGTACTGCCAACATCTTGTGCCAGATGAAAGCAGGAGAGTGTACAGGTTTGTTAAAGGGTTGAGGTTGGAATTCAGGAAGCAACTGTTGACTCATGACTTTCCTACCTACCAAGCGGCAGTTAATATGGCCTATAGGATTGAGAATGACATTGATGAACATAAGGGTAAATCCGAGGCAAGTGGAAGCAAGGGTAAGTCTCAAGGTCAGAGTTCAGGGCAAGGCAAGATTCAGCCTAAAGCTTCAGTTTCTGGAGTGGCTAAGGGAGGTACAGTTACAGTTTCAACAAGACCTGTATCCCGTCAATTTGGAACTGTTTGTAACTTCTGTAAGAGGATTGGGCATTCTGAAGAGAACTGTTGGAGGAAACAGGGAAAGTGTCTAAACTGTGGTGAAATGGGGCATTTCAAGAAGGACTGTCCTAAATTCAAAAAGGGGCAAGCTCCGGGTGGTAAACAACAAGGTGATCAGCCCAGAGGTGGTGTGAAAAGAGATGTAGAGGGGAAACCTAAAGAGAAAGTGCAAGGCAGAGTGTTTGCCTTAGGCCGAGGTGAGGTAGATCCTACGGCAGTGATTAGAGGTATTGTCCCTGTCTCAGGAGTCAGGGCTCGTGTTCTTATCGACCCTGGATCGTCTCATTCATATGTGGCATCTCATTTTGCATTTACATTGCATAAGTTGCCTATGTTATTACCTTATGTGCTAGAGGTTTCTACTCCTGTGGGAGAGCACCTCGAATCCTCTCTGATCTATCATGGCTGTGAGGTCATTATTTGTGGGCATGTATTGCCAGTGGATTTGGTCGAGTTACCAATCCGAGATTTTGATGTTATTTTAGGCATGGACTGGTTGAGTTCTTGTCATGCCTTGGTAGACTGTCGCAGAAAGCGAGTCACCTTTTCTATGCCTGATGTGCCTGTATTTGTTTTTGATGCTGATAAGTCTTTATTTGGCATTCATGTTATTTCTGCACTAAAGGCTAGAAAGTTGTTATCTAAGGGGTGTGAGGGTTACCTGGCTTATGTGGTAGATTCTGGTAAGAAATCTCCTGAGTTATCTTGTGTGCCAGTTGTGAATGAGTTCAGTGACGTATTCTCAACTGAGTATAGTATGCCTCCAGATAGAGAAGTGGAGTTTTGTATTGATTTATTGCCAGGTACTTCACCAATTTCTAAGGCACCCTATAAAATGGCTCCAGCTGAGTTGAAAGAGTTGAAACTTCAGTTGCAGGAGTTGCTTGATAGGGGTTTTATTCGACTTAGTGTATCACCTTGGGGAGCACCAGTGTTGTTTGTTAGGAAGAAGGATGGTACTTTGCGATTGTGCATTGATTACAGATTATTGAATCAAGCTACAATTAAGAACAAATATCCTCTTCCTCACATTGATGATTTGTTTGATCAACTTCAAGGTTCCGTTATATATTCTAAGTTGGATTTACGTAGCGGATACCATCAGTTGAAGATAAAGCCAGATGATGTGTCTAAGACAAATTTTCGTAACAAGGTATGGGCACTACGAATTTCTTGTTATGCCATTTGGATTGACCAATGCACCGGCAGTCTTTATAGATATGATGAACAGGATCTTTAAGCCGTATCTTGATAATTTTGTGGTTGTTTTTATTGATGATATCCTGGTGATGATGCATAAAATGGGTGATACCGGGGGTACCTAATCAGTCGGGAACGCGGCGTTGGATTCCTGAACGAACGAACGGACGATCTGCAAAAATGTACACATCAGTTAGGGGCGCGGGAGTTACCCCGCGCAAACCCTCCGGCGTGAGAATAAGCATCTGTGTTTTGGAGAACAAATATTGTAAATGAACAGTTGTATTCAAATGACAAAATTGCAGTTACCTTTGAACCGTTGTGGTTGTTCTCTATTTATAATGCCATGATGATGGCGGTTATTTTTGGCATGACTGCATGAGCTCCATAATTTAAGGGACAGTTACATGATTGGAGAACGTATCCTTGAATGGCTCCTGATTTGTAGGGAACCGGTTATGGAAAGAGTGGTGCGTACGTCTGGACCCATTAGGTCGACGCTTGTTGGTCGAGGTCGCCTGTTGGGACTAGGTCGACCTGACTGCTTCTGTAGGTCGACGCTTGATGGGTAGGTCCAGGTCGACTGTTGGGACTAGGTCGATTAGGTCGACGCTTGTTGGTCGAGGTCGCCTGTTGAGCTTAGGTCGATTAGGTCGACGCTCACGGGTAAGTCGAGGTCGCCTGTTGGGACTAGGTCGATTAGGTCGACGCTTGTTGGTCGAGGTCGCCTGTTGAGCTTAGGTCGATTAGGTCGACGCTTGCTGGGTAAGTCGAGGTCGCCTGTTGGGACTAGGGTCGATTAGGTCGACGCTTGTTGGTCGAGGTCGCTGTTGAGCTTAGGTCGACCCGACCGATGAGTAAGTCGAGGTCGCATGTTGGGACTAGGTCGACTCCGACTAATGGGCGAGCCGGACCGTACCCGAAATAGAACCTGGATCGTAGAGTCGGACCAAGCTAGGTCGGGACCTCGTAGGTCGGACAATGAGCTTAGGTCGACTGATCGTGTTGATGGGCCTTGGGCCTAGTAATAATTGGGCCGACCTAATAGAGATGTGGTGGCAATAATGTCTGAATAATTGGGCTTCGCTTGTTGGGCCTAGCCCGTCACTTTTATTCCGTTCAGTGGCCCCCAACTTTCTGAGTTGACTTTGTCGACCAGGAAGTTATAAGAAATTTGATGAAGACTTGGGTAGGTCATGTCTAGATGCTCGAACAGCTAGATGGTCGACCATTGATGACGTGGCTTAATCTCGACCTTTTAATTGTTTCGAAGACCAGATCTGGATGCAACCTATGATGCTCTGAACCTTATGAGAGAGGCTGCGGTGGTTGACAGGGGCAAGGCCCTTGTAGATCTTAAAGAGGCCGTAGAAGATCACTTTGCTGAAGGGGGAGATCGATGCGGTTGAGGCCGACAAGTCCATATTGATTTGAAGATTTACCAAAATCATGGATGGAGAGCAGTTTAACGAAGCTGACCAAGGTTGTAGTCGAGCTTGTTTAGAAAACGGGACTGCCCTAAATCTTCAGTCGGACCTGCTTAAGAAAGAGGTCGACTTAGGACATCGGTTGTCTGTTAAGGAACGAGACTGCCCTAAATCTTCGGTCGGACCTGTTTAAGAACGAGGTCGACCTAGGACATCGATCGAGTCTGTTAAGGAACGAGACTGCCCTAAATCTTCGGTCGGACCTGTTTAAGAACGAGGTCGACCTAGGACATCGGTCGAGTCTGTTAAGGAACGAGACTGCCCTAAATCTTCCGTCGGACCTGTTTAAGAACGAGGTCGACCTAGGACATCGGTCGAGTCTGTTTAAGGAACGAGACTGCCCTAAATCTTCGGTCGGACCTGTTTAAGAACGAGGTCGACCTAGGACATCGGTCGAGTCTGTTAAGGAACGAGACTGCCCTAAATCTTCGGTCGGACCTGTTTAAGAACGAGGTCGACCTAGGACATCGATCGAGTCTGTTAAGTAACGAGACTGCCCTAAATCTTCGGTCGGACCTGTTTAAGAACGAGGTCGACCTAGGACATCGGTCGAGTCTGTTAAGGAACGAGACTGCCCTAAATCTTCGGTCGGACCTGTTTAAGAACGAGGTCGACCTAGGACATCGGTCGAGTCTGTTTAAGAAACGAGATTTGTTGTAAGTTCGAGGTGACCGAGTTGAGTTCGGGTCGACCTGACTAAATTTGAACCGGACCGACGGGCAAAGTTAATTGTTCTTTTGACGACTCTTTGAGAGGAGCTTGATTGGAGTCAATTTAAGTGGTCCCCATACTTTTCTGCGTGCACTGATGTGTACAACCATGCTGGTGGATTTTTGTCTCTCATTCACTTTCCCCAATTTCAAATTTGCTCCACATTTCTCTGTAGGCATAATTGTATCTTTCAAAACCTTCTTGAACGGAGATGGAGCTAAAGGACGGGGACGGCGACGGCCGATGTTTGAGCAGTGCCAAAGTGTCAAGCACTCTTTTGATTTGTTGATGAAATCTTTTTGGTCGACGTCGTTTGCTCGCTCTTTCGATTAATCGGCGGGGAGGACATTGACTGTGTATGTCGAGCTTCATGGTTTTATCAAGGTGCTCGGAAATTCCGGCCGAGCTTGGAGAGACTTCCAAGATCGATGGTTGGGATTTAATCCCTCCTTAAACATGAATTTTAGATCGACGAGTTGAGTTGGTTGATGGCGTTACTCTTTGGATCACGGGCAGTAGCTAGTTAGAACTTGTGGTAGACTTCGACCTTTTTCAACTAATTGTTGCTCGACGCGTAAGCCTATTGTTCGTGCTTTGCTTTGCTCGACCGTCCCGGATTCTTCCCGCTGCTCGACATGTTTCCTTTATTTTTGATTGGGCCGGTAGTCGGCTTTCTTATGTTGCTCGCAAAATATTCCGAGTCTCCTCCCACCTCTGGAGGTTCGTGATGATTCCTTCCTCTTATGCACCTCAATATTCACATTGAAGAGTAGTGTGGGCCTTGCTGGATGTTCATTGGGCGAGGGCATTCTGCAAATTGTTTGGGTGCTCGTAGGTTCGCTCGTCAACATGAGCATAGATATGTGCAACGGCTACTGAGATACGAGTATCACCCATAGTTGTTCGGCTCATTGTAGTTTGCTTCTTCCAGCCTATTTTGAGGCGCTTGTAAGTTTACTCTTTTATTCGAGCCGGGTGCGATTTCTCAATCGAGTTGTTGGATCTTAAACAATCTATGCTCGGCATGCGAGCTATACGTGCCGATTTCTCGCTCGACTGCGAGCTACCGATGGCGAAGAGCCATAGTCCTGTACGATAGTTGGAGTCATTTTATGTGTTCGCCAATTTTCTCCTGAGTTGTTTGCCATTTTAGTCACCAAAGAACTCATTTTCCTTTTGTCTCCTCGATGCCTCGCGAACGAGCGTTCGCTCGCCGATAAAGAGCACCATTTCGAGTGCTAAGGGGTTCATTCACTCGTTCGAGTGGAGAGGCGAGTTATTCAAACCGTTACAATATTCGTTGTTGCATAGTTGCTTGGTGGAGTCAAGAATTGGTTCCTTCGTGGATGATCGTAATAAGGTAAAGTTGGCTCTATTCGAGGCCTTGTTCCGAGCCCGATTGGAGTGGGTTCTGATCGACATTGCTTCTAGCTTGATCTTTATCAATAGAGTTGTCTCCATGACATATGTGGTAGCTTGACACGGTAATTCCCATGGTGCCTGCCAACAATCAATAATTAGAGCAACATTTTATATGACAGATCCTCATTATTGAGCATACACCTTAGGCATATTATGTAAGCAATTTGATTTCTTGTGCAAGTGTTCTCATGACAGACAACAAGGTTGTGAAGTGCGAATTGTCAATATCGACAGGAGATTTGGAAGGATTACACCTGATATGTAGCATGTATTGGATTGTTGTGTTCTCTCTGCTCGGAGGTTGGAAGGCATGTTGCCTTCACTAATTGGCTTCAGGGTTTTAACTTTTCTAACCACAAGCTCTCTGATTGCTTTTCTGGTCAGTATGTTGGTATTTGATGTTGACTGTCCAAGCTTGTGGGCTGTTATTTCTTTGGAGGTAGGCTGCTCGACTCATATTGTTCTCAGTTTTCTTTTGGCGAGCTAGATCAATTTGCTCGTTGTCTATTCCCGATAGATATCATCATTTTTTGTTCTCTGCTGGCTAGTTCGAGCATGGTTTTTAACAGCTATCGAGATTGTGCCTGGGGCTTGTTAATCGACTATTCGTTTGTCGAGCTGACTTTTGTTTTGTCGAGCTGACTTTTTGACTCTGTTCGAGGCCTTGTGTCGGGCTTGATTTTGATTTGCAGTTTCCCTGGTCCACAACGCGTCTTGAGCTTGCTTGGACTGCTTGTAGGTCGGCCCTTATTGGTCGAGCAAGGATGTGAGATACTTGGCTAACTGTTACATTTGCTCGCAGGCCTTTTGTTCTCCTTGATTAGCCTCGCACAAGTGTAAGCAATTGATCAGAGATACATGTAATATAATTTGTAAATTGCATACTCAAGCACGTTGTCATGTTGCAGATTGAATTCGAAAAAACTGAGTATAGACGTGAAACTGATGCACCTGATAAGGGTCGAAATTTTGTCGAGCCTGTCACTGATTTGAGGGTTGCTTTCTTACTTTCAGGTCGTTCCGGCGATGTAGTTGTCGGACAATGAAGACAGTGGCAAATGTTGCTCTGGACTGTTGTACGAGATAGTAAGCATGCATCAAATGTTTCTTTGTAGAGGAGTGCATCATGCGCACAACTTAAAGATTCATAGGAGTTGTAATTTATGGTCAGCACATCTTGATGGTTCTCAACATGGCTCTTGGCATATCTTCATATTCGTCCTGCAAGTGTGTTCGTCCAGCTATAGTACTTGACAGGTGAGTTGGTTCTTGCTGCCCTCCTGAGTAATCTTTGCACCTGAAATTAGCTCTAATTTTTTTTTATTTATTTATTTATTTTTATTATTTTTTTTTTTTTTTTTTTTTTTTTTTTTTTTTTTTTTGTGAAGGTGGGCTGCTCGGTCCACCTTATTCTCAGGCTTTAGTTTTTTGTCTAGCTGACTTTTCTTTTGTCGAGCTGACTTCTTGTGTGCTAGCACGTCCATTCGGGTTAGGAGGCGCGTTGCTCCGTTGATAATCTGGTTCTGTTGTTTGGTACTTGCTAGTTGTCGAGATGAGGTCGTATTCGTTTTCTTTGCTTAGCCTGTTAGTTGAAGCACGAGTGTGCCAACTGCTCATCTGATGTTATTGTGTCTCGTCGTGAAGATACATGCTCAGGCTCACTGCTCAACCCGTTCTTCTTCATTTTTTCCCGCACATAAGCCCATTTGAGATCGGTGTAGATGCTGGGGGTGGTATATTTGCAATATAAGACGACTTGAAATGCATTGAAGCCTTTCTTTCGGTGGTGTTCTGTATACTCTGTTGCTGTTCTGTTTCCACCTTATGTCTTAGATTGCTAACTGTTACGAGGGCGAGTTTGCTTGGTAGCTGGTTAAACGTGAAGTGCCCGTAGGCCAGCATACTTGTGTGAGTAAAGGTAAACGCTACTTGACTAGCTAACATAGTCAGCCTGTGACTTGTACAATCTGTTCTCGTGCTCCTTGTTACCGACTTGCTCGGTAGAACGGAATAACTAGCGTCCCCTCTGGATGATCAGAATAACGTAAATCTGGTTCTGTTCGAGGCCTTGTTTCAAGCCTGAGTGGAGGGGGTTCTTGCCGGCTTTGGGTCGACGACCATTGCTGCTTGATAGTTCGATCATGGATGTCTTTGAACTTTTCATTTGTCTCTCCTCGACCCATTGAAGTTTGGGTCTTTAAGATGGATTAGGACTTTGCAATCCACAACTAGGATGTTCTGATCGTGTTTGACTTTGCTCTTGATATGTCTTTTATGTTTGTCTTTCGAGTACTCGTCCAGCTGTAGTACTCGACATGCGAGTTGATTTTTGCGGCCATGGCTGCTGCATTGGAAATAGTAGGAGCTTACTGGTTGTTTGAATTGTGCAGGGGCCAGACCACTTGCCTGTGCAAGAATAGCTAGCCGGCACAGTCGGTCTGCGACTTGCTTTCCTTGCAATGCGTTCGAGGGAGATCAGTGTTGCTCTTCATCTGCCTGTTAATTGGCTCCTCGTTTGTTTCTCAAAACGAATGAACATAATCAGAAGCATTTTTCTAAGCGCATCCAGTGATGATAGTCAATATATACTTTTCTTTTCTTGGTATGGAAAATGCCAATTTAGGATGTTTGCACGAATCATGGTAGCCATATAATAGCACAGTTAATATGAGAGTTTCCACTAATGATGCTATCAATTTAGGGAAATCAATAATATTGTCAAATTATAATTGATCGTGTAAAATTTTCTTTGATTGTTCCACAGTTATACCCATACTAGTGGGATTGCATCGGTTTTAAGCAACGAGGGTTTTGACCTCACGTAAATATTTTCAATTGTTAGGCATGTTATTACACCCAAAGAATTGCAGATTTTGATAATTAAATTGGAAAGAGTTCACCTGATGCCAATGATTTTTCGGATACGGTTTAAGCCAGGCGGTCCGGTTGAGGATGCACTGATCAACCTTTCGTCCATAAAATATGAGCATGTACTTTTTTTTTTTCATTATCGTGTGGAGTCGTCCTCGTTCGCCTTGTCTCGTTCCCGGCAATGGAACCAAACTGATGATGCATAAAATGGGTGATACCGGGGGTACCTAATCAGTCGGGAACGCGGCGTTGGATTCCTGAACGAACGAACGGACGATCTGCAAAACAGACACCGTTAGGGCGCGGGGAGTTACCCCGCGCAAACCCTCCGGCGTGAGAATAAGCATCTGTGTTTTGGAGAACAAATATTGTAAATGAACAGTTGTATTCAAATGACAAAATTGCAGTTACCTTTGAACCGTTGTGGTTGTTCTCTATTTATAATGCCATGATGATGGCGGTTATTTTTGGCATGACTGCATGAGCTCCATAATTTAAGGGACAGTTACATGATTGGAGAACGTATCCTTGAATGGCTCCTGATTTGTAGGGAACCGGTTATGGAAAGAGTGGTGCGTACGTCTGGACCCATTAGGTCGACGCTTGTTGGTCGAGGTCGCCTGTTGGGACTAGGTCGACCTGACTGCTTCTGTAGGTCGACGCTTGATGGGTAGGTCCAGGTCGCCTGTTGGGACTAGGTCGATTAGGTCGACGCTTGTTGGTCGAGGTCGCCTGTTGAGCTTAGGTCGACCTGACTGATGAGTAAGTCGAGGTCGCATGTTGGGACTAGGTCGACCTGACTAACGGGCGTAATGGACCGTACCCGAAATAGAACCTGGATCGTAGAGTCGGACCAAGCTAGGTCGGGACCTCGTAGGTCGGACAATGAGCTTAGGTCGACTGATCGTGTTGATGGGCCTTGGGCCTAGTAATAATTGGGCCGACCTAATAGAGATGTGGTGGCAATAATGTCTGAATAATTGGGCTTCGCTTGTTGGGCCTAGCCCGTCACTTTTATTCCGTTCACCTGGTATACTCAAAATCCAGGGAAGATCACGAGAGGCACCTAAGAATAGTGTTATCCGTGCTTCGTGAGAAACAGTTGTTTGCAAAGTTCAGCAAGTGTGAATTCTGGCTGGAACAAATTTCTTTTCTGGGTCATGTGGTATCCAGAAATGGTATTGCAGTGGATCCTTCAAAAATTGAGGCCGTAGTCAACTGTAAACAGCCTTCTACTGTGACAGAGGTTCGTAGTTTCCTTGGGTTAGCGGGGTACTATCGAAGATTTATTGAAGGATTTTCGAGGATTGCAACTCCGTTGACCAGATTGACTAGGAAGGATGTACCATTCATTTGGGATGCAAAGTGTGAAGCTGGTTTTATTGAACTGAAGAAGAGATTGACTTCAGGTCCTATTCTTACACTTCCAGAGGGTTGTGAGAACTTTGTTATATTTAGTGATGCCTCTAAAGAGGGTCTGGGATGTGTTCTTATGCAGAATGGGAAGGTAATTGCGTATGCTTCGAGGAAGTTATCACCAGCGGAGCAGAATTATCCTACCCATGATATGGAGTTAGCTGCCATTGTGTTTGCATTACATAAGTGGAAGCACTACTTGTATGGGGCAAAGTTTGAGATATTTACAGATCACAAGAGCCTGAAGTATTTGTTTACTCAAAAGGAACTAAACAACAGACAGAGGCGATGGTTGGAGCTTCTGAAAGATTATGACTGTGTTATTTCTTATCATCCCGGGAAGGCCAATGTGGTAGCTGATGCTATTAGCCGTAAGGCTCATCTATCGTCCTTGGTATCTCGGGAGGTGAGTAGTGATTTGTTGTTTGCTAATGTAAGAGCTGTTCCTACTCTTTATGGAGATCTTATGGAAGCTCAGTTACTTGATGATGAATTGATGAAAATCAGAGAGAAATTGCAAGATGGCCAGTTTGGGGAGTTTTCATTGAACAGGGATGGAATTCTCACCTTCAAAGGCAGAATTTGCATACCTTCTTCCCCAGAAATCAAAAGGCAGGTATTAGAGGATGGGCATAAGTCCAGATTTGCTATTCATCCAGGAAGCACCAAGATGTATCAGGATCTGAAACGGGGCTATTGGTGGAATGGCATGAAAAAGGAAATTGCAGAGTTTGTGTCAAAGTGTTTGACTTGTCAACAGATCAAAGCGGAGCATCAGAGGCCAGCTGGATTGCTTCAGCCACTTGATATTCCTGAGTGGAAGTGGGAGGGCATTTC
Source organism: Adenophora triphylla var. japonica (assembly GCA_022495995.1). Classification (NCBI taxonomy): domain Eukaryota; kingdom Viridiplantae; phylum Streptophyta; class Magnoliopsida; order Asterales; family Campanulaceae; genus Adenophora; species Adenophora triphylla. Next base: position 180,007 of record JAFEMH010000698.1, read on the forward strand.
TATGGATTTTTATGACAGGATTGCCTCCTACTCCGCGAAAGATAGATGCTATATGGGTGATTGTGGATCGGTTGACCAAATCAGCTCATTTCCTTTCAGTTTCAACCAAGTATTCCTTGGAGAGATTGGCTCATTTGTACATCCGTGAGATTGTGAGACTACATGGAGTACCTGTCAACATTGTGTCTGATAGGGATTCGAGATTCACTTCACGGTTTTGGCGAGCTTTGCATGAGGCCTTGGGATCTAAGTTGAGCTTCAGTACAGCATTTCATCCTCAGACTGATGGGCAGACAGAGAGGACCATTCAGATTCTAGAGGATATATTACGAGCTTGTGTTATGGACTTCCAGTTATCTTGGGAAGATCATTTGCCTTTAGTGGAATTTGCCTACAACAATAGCTACCAGTCCAGCATTGAGATGGCACCATATGAGGCATTGTATGGAAGAAAATGTAGGTCCCCAATGTGTTGGGACAAGGTTGGTGAAGCTAAACTTTGGGGTCCAGATTTGGTTAGGGACTCAACTGAGAAGATCAAAGTGATCAGTGACAGATTGAGGATGTTCTGCAGTCGCTGTAAGAGTTATGCCGACACGAGAAGGAGGGAGTTATCCTTTCAAGTTGGTGATTTTGTGATCTTGAAGATCTCACCGAGAACGGGGATCAAAAGGTTTGGCAACAAAGGGAAACTAGCTCCGAGATTTGTTGGTCCATTTGAGGTGTTAGAGAAGGTAGGTGAGTTAGCTTATCGTTTGGCGCTACCACCATCTCTTTCTTCTCTTCATGATGTGTTTCATGTGTCCATGTTGAGGAAGTACTGCTATGATTCCTCACATGTGTTGAGTTCTCTCCTGAGGATGTCCAGGCGGATATGACCTATGTTGAGGTACCTTTGCGGATTCTGGAGAGGCAGGTCCGGGAATTGCGTACCAAGAGTATTCCCGTGGTGAAAGTTCTTTGGAAGAATCACACCATTGAGGAAGCTACTTGGGAATTGGAATCAGAGATGAGTCAGAAGTATCCAGAGTTGTTTGATCATTCAGGTAAGTTAAGTCCAAATTCGGGACGAATTTTGTTTAAGGGGGAGTGAGTGTCACGACCCTAAGCCTAGGCACATTCTTGGTCACACGTGAAGCACGTGAGGTTGGGTATGCCTTGCATATCATCCTTGGTTTGTGTCATTTAATTGCTTACGTGTGCATCTTGTGCCATTTTGTTGAACTATGTGCTTTGAGATGTTATAACTTGATTTAATGTTATAATGTCTAAATAAAGAAAAGTGGTGTAGTTCATTGGTAACACTTGGTTTGTAATTGAAAGTGTTATAAAAGTTGCGAGGAGCTTACGTGTAAAAAGAAAGCTTAAGGAAGTTGTTTTGTTAATTTTCAAACTTTGAGGAGCTTGATTGTAATGTGTTATAAATATCTTGTGTAAAGCTTCCTAAGGAAGCTTATATACGTATCCTCAGTGTTCTTCTTCCTTCCATCAGCCTAGAGAGTTCTCAAAACCCTTGTTAACATCTACAAATTCCCAGAAATTCTAAGGTGGTTTGTTTGTTGATTCCAACTTGAAACTTGGTTAAAGAAGGTGGTTAAAGCTAGTTATCCGATTATCTTCTCTTTTCATTGGGTAAGTTGTTATGATTCTTTGTTATAATTGTTCATAGCTTAGTTAATGTTGTTATTACTGAGTTATGAAGGGTTTATGTGAAGTTTAACACTCAGCTTTGGTGTTAAATTGGATACAACTTCAGCTAGGGGTTGAACTTGGGAATAACACTAGGTATGTGTTGATTAACATGGCCTAGGGTGGTTTTATGAATTGGTAGTTGTTGTATACATGTTGTATATGTGTTATAACACTTAAAGGGAGTATATTAGAGTCCCAAACCAAGTTTATACCAGCTGTAAAGGGTCCTTGCAGTTGCTGTAAATAGTGCAGAAACTGTTGCTGTTGTTGTGTTGTTCTGCTGCTGGTGTTCTTGCTGTTGTTGGCTGAAAACCGTGGGTTCAGGGGAGGGGCACGACTCGTGCACATGAGCACGAGTTGTGACCATGCTAAGGAGTCGTGAGGCACCAGTCGTGGCCTTGGAATTAGTCGTACAGGGCCTGGAAACGACTCGTGACCTTCAGCACGACTCGTTCTCAAAACTGCCTTGAGTGAGCACCTTTGGAAGCTTTTAAACCTAGTTAAATGAGTGAGGATTTAATAACTCTTTAACTACACTTGTAGTACAACTTTAGTACAACATTTTAGCTTTTGGAATTGTCCAAAAAGGTTTTGGCAAGAGCTTTAAAAATTAATCCAAAGTTGCTTGCAAGGAAGTTTTATTGCTGAACTGTTCTTAAATCTGCAGCCTTGGTCCATGTTTGAGGCATTGGAAACCTAGGCTAAACAACTCGGATTGGAACACTTTTTGATCCTGTATTTAGTACAACTTTAGTAATACATTAGGGAATTTGAAATGGCCCAATTGGATAATGGGAAGTGCCTTAAATATTGGCGCGAACTTGCTTGGCAGGCAGTTTTTGACTCTTGCACAAAAGGTTATAAAACTTGGAATTTGAACTTTAACCCTAAAGGGAAGTGGATCAATGTTGTATTGTGATTGTGTAGGGCTGGTTATATGTTGTTTTACCCCTACATGGTGGCTTGTACAAGGTTATTGGGTTATCTAGTGCCTAAAATGAGTAGGGCATTACATCCTTGGTTTGAACAAGAGGAATAACACCTTGTTTCTAATTTCCATAGCATGAAATGATTACGTAAGACTTATGTGAGATACTTGGTGACATAAGTGCTTACCTGTTCATAGTTGATTGTGTACAAAGTGTTCAAATACTTATTGCACTGTTTCTTTGGTTGAACATGAGTATTTAATACCATGTCATTGTATTGTATTGTTATTCAATAGTGTTGAAATATATGTGCACTACTGTTATTGATTTAACATGAGTTATAGTTCCATGTTATATATATTGATGTCCCATAGGGTGGACTTATGTTCAAGTAACTGTTATGTACTTGACTATGATGGTATCAGCTGAATATTGTGGGGGTATATGGGATCCCAACACTTATGAGAAGATATTTCATAAGTTGTTTCGATTGCCTTATACCTGTGACCTCTCCCCCGTCTGTGGCCACGGTCTGGGGGTGCGCAGCTTCTATGGATATGTGCAGTCATGCCATATGAATGCTGATAACTTATATGGATCTCTGTTGGGGTCGTATAAGACGTGAATAAGCACTAGCATTTCACGAGAGCGGAGTATCCCTCCCACCGTTGTACGACATATGATTCAGATGGAAAGGTAAGGGAAAGGTAACAGAATGTGTTTACTGTTTCCCGATGTGTTATTGGCAACCTGATTGTGTGTTGCATTGTATATGACTTATTGGTCAAAAGGAAAAGGTAACGTAATGTGTTTACTATTTTCCAATGTGAGCAACCTATTTATGTGTTGCATATTGTATGGCATATTGTTGCATACATAATGACTTGCTGAGATTTTATCTCACCCCTTCTCCCTTTACTGTTTTAGATCCCGCTGAGACAGGTGGACCGGACCAGTGAGGCCGGGGAAAGAGTTTGGACTCCTTTTGGGTTGTCAGGGTATGAGTTCTTTTGGGAGTTGGGGCTGTACTTGGTTGTTATTCTTTTAGGAAATGTATTGTATATAAAGTTTTACAACAGGTTTCATTTGTATCGTGTTGTAAGTAACTTAAACTTGGTTTGTTTTTGGTTGGCTTGTGTATAGCCCTTTTCAGTTGTATATTTTGTAAAACCAGGATGTCTTTGGTTTGAAACAGGTTCCCATATCACCTCCGTGTAGAGAGGTTATTTTGAAATGATTTTTAAAATGTGTTGTGTACTTTTCAAGTTAAAAGAAAAGAAAAGTTTTTTTGGAAATGATATATTTTGGGACCCTCCATCCTGTGACACGATTTATAGGTCCGGGAGTTGGGAGGCGCCCACATACTAACCCTAGCCCTAACTGATAATAAATAACCCAGAAACCCACGGCACAAAACCCCCAGCCAACCTTGAGGCGTGCGCACCAAACCAAACCAGGCGTCCGCCTGGCGTCGACCAAACCTCGGCCACAGCCTCGGCCAGTGAGGCGCCCGCCTCGGCCATGATGATGCGGCCGCCTGGCGCTGATCTGATCCACGCTCAACCTTCGGCACATGAGGCGCCCGCCAAGCCAAACTCCGAGCGTCCGCCTCAAACCAACAACGCCAAGGCCCATCCCCTGTGTCCCAGGCGCTCGCCTAACACAATGTGGGGCGTCCGCCTCAATGCAAGGGAACCAGCCATGAACAACGAGCCACAACCTACAATCTCCACCTTGGCGAGTGTTTACCCAAACCAACAGAAGATACAAGGAACCGGCCCCATCTCTAACAGCTCGAGATGTGCAACAAGTCCAAACAATGCTTGAACTTGTCAGTAGTAACCGGCTTCGTCAACATATCTGCAGCATTCTCCGTAGTGTGAACCTTCTCTAGCACAACCTCACCCATATCGATCAACTCCCGAATCTTGTGAAACCGAACATCAATGTGTTTCGACCGTTGATGATAAATGTGATTCTTCGCTAGAAATATCGCGCTTTGACTGTCACAAAGCAACTTCACTCCACCTTGCTCAATGCCCAACTCGTTGACCAAACCCCGAAGCCATAAGGCCTCCTTTCCAGCTTCAACCGCTGCCATATACTCCGCTTCCGTTGTAGACAAAGCAATGATAGATTGGATCATAGATCTCCAACATATGGGTCCACCACCAAGAGTAAACGCATAACCCGTAGTCGACCTCCTCCGATCCAAGTCACCCACATAATCTGAATCAACATACCCCACAACAGAAAGCTCCTCACTCTTACCTCCAAACATGATGCCATAATCCATAGTGCCCTTCAAATATCTCGAGAATCCACTTGGCGCTTCCAATGCTTTGTTTGCCCGGATTCGCCATATACTTGCTAACCACACTAATAGCTTGCGCCAAATCTGGCCTCGTGCAAACCATAGCATACATGAGACATCCCACTGCGCTTGCATAGGGAACCTTTGACATCCTCTGAATCTCTTCAGTCGAACTCGGGGAATCTGAGGCAGATAGACTAAAATGACTTGCCAATGGTGTCTTCACAGGTTTTGCATCCCGCATATTGAACCTCTCCAACACCTTCTCCACATATCCGGCTTGAGACAGCCACAATCTCCTAGATTTTCTGTCTCGGCGAATCTCCATCCCAAGAATCTTCTTGGCTTCCCCCAAGTCCTTCATATCAAACTCTCTACTCAACAAGGCCTTCAACTGATTGACCTCGTTCTTACTCCTACCCGCGATAAGCATATCATCCACATACAGTAACAGAAAAATACAAGAACCATCATCAAGGCTCCTCACATAAACGCAGCAATCATACTCACAACGCTTGTAGCCAATACGTACCATGTAAGAGTCAAACCTCGTATACCACTGCCTCGGAGACTGCTTCAGCCCATAGAGTGACTTCTTCAATCTACAAACCAACCGCTCCTGCCCGGGCTCCGTGAACCCATGTGGTTGCTCCATGAAAATCTGCTCATCCAACTCACCGTGTAGAAACGCAGTTTTCACATCCATCTGCTCCAACACTAAATCATAGTGCGCTACAAGACCCAACACAATCCGAATGGAAGTATGTCTCACAACAGGCGAAAAAATCTCATTATAATCCACCCCCTCTCGCTGCGAATACCCCTTTGCTACCAAACGAGCCTTGAACTTTTCCCCCTCTTTTTCTGATACTGCCTCCTTGCGCTTGAAGATCCACTTGCAACCAATAGCACGCTTCCCTTTAGGAAGCTCCACCAAATCCCATGTATCGTTCTTGTACAGTGACTCCATCTCCTCCGCCATAGCAGTTACCCACTTATCCTTTTCCGGACTGTTTATAGCCTCCTTAAAAGTACTCGAGTCTCCACTACTAAGAACAAGAACATATGAAGCCATGTCTTCAAATCCATACCTGACCGGTGGCTTGATTACTCTCTTAGGTCTCCCAACTGAAGTACTAGCCACTTCTTGTGTAGGTTCCTTTGACTCCGGAAGAGTGAGATCCGCATCAGTATTATCCTCACGTAGCTCCACCTCAATAACCTGCTTCTCGCCCTCCTTGTTTTCTGGCACCTTCTCCTTATCATCATGAGCACACTTCAACATAGCCTTTTCATCAAAGACTACATCCCTACTAATCACCACCTTGCTTGACTTGGGATCCCAAAGCTTGTATCCTTTCACACATGTTTCATACCCGAGAAAGACACACTGTTTTGACTTTGGGTCAAGCTTCGACCGCTCTTCACCAGGAATATGCACATAGGATGGACACCCAAACACCCGGATATCGGTGAAGTCTACCTCATTACCCGTCCATACCTCCTCCGCAAACATGTTATCCAAAGAGACTCTAGGTGATCTGTTAATCAAGAAACATGCCATACTCACCGCATCAGCCCAAAAATTCTTTGCCAACCCCGCATTGAATCGTAGACACCTAGCCCTTTCCGCAATAGTTCTGTTCATCCTCTCAGCCACACCATTTTGTTGTGGTGTCTTGCGAACCGTGTAGTGCCTCTTGATTCCATGCTCTCTGCAGAACTTCTTGAACTCGCCATCTGTGTACTCTGTCCCATTATCACTCCTCAAACACTTGATTTTCCGCCCTGTTTGGTTTTCCACTTCAGCTTTCCACACCTTGAACTTCTCAAAAGTCTCTGACTTGTGCCTCATGAAGTAGACCCAAACCTTCTTCGAAAAATCATCAATGAAAGTCACGAAGTAATAATGTCCTCCTCTAGATTCTGTTCTGACCGGCCCCCACACATTTGAATGAATATAATCAAGAATGCCCTTTGTTGTATGCTTACCCGTCTTGAACTGCACCTTATTCTGCTTTCCAAGAACACAATACTTGCAAAACTCCAGTTTACAAGTCTTCACACCCTTCAACAACTTACGTTTATGAAGTTCCCGCATTCCCCTTTCACCCATGTGACCAAGCCTCATATGCCATAGAAGGGCATCAGTATCGACCTCCGACTCAACAGATGTGACTCCACCTACAACCGTGCTCCCGAGCAACCTGTAAATGTTCTTAGAGCCTTTCTCACCCTTCATCACAACCATAGCACCCTTAACAACTTTCAGTACTCCACCTTGAGCCTTATAGTTCATACCATTAGCATCCAAGGTGCCCAATGAAATCAGATTTTTAGAGACCTCCGGAACATGTCTAACATCACATAACGTTCTAACTACACCATCATACATCTTAATTCTTATAGTTCCTATGCCAGCAATTTTACATGTAGCACCATTACCCATAGTAACTATACCAGAATTAACTGACCTTTAGGTATCGAACCAATCACGATTCGCCGTCACATGAAACGAACACGCTGAATCCAGAATCCAAACATCTGTCGGGTGCTCCACAGCTAATGAAGTCGTGAGCATATCTCCATCCACATCCTCCGAGCAATCTTCAACCACATTGACTGACTTTGAAGATCCTTCCTTGCCTTTACCGTTCCCCTTCTCCGGACAATTCTGCCTCTTATGCCCCTTCTGCCCACACTTAAAACAATTCCCCTTGTACTTCTTCCTTGACTGAGAGCGAGAATTCTGCCTCTGCGAGTTATCCCGGAACTGAGATCTCCCACGTTCCTGATTTTCCTTCACAAATAACCCCTCACCCGCAGGTTCATCAACGGACTTCTTCCGTTTATGAAATGCTATAAGTGCATCTGTGACCGGTTGCAATTCCAAAGTCTCTTTCCCCCACGTCAACGTAGTAACAAGGTTTTCGTATGTTGAAGAATTGGGCAACGAATTCAACAGCATCAAAGCCTTTTCCCCATCCTCGAACTTCACCTCCACCCTAACCAAATCGTTGAGAATTTGATTAAACGTGTGTATATGAGATTCTAGGTCAGAACCCTATACCATCTTAAGCCCATACAGCCGTTGCTTAAGATGCAATTTGTTTGAAACTGATTTCGACAAATATCTAGCCTCCAAAATCTCCCAAACCTTCGTCGGTGATTCCTCATCGATCACGTGATACACCACCTCATCTCCAAGACACTGCCGTATAGACGATACAGCCCGCTCTTGCAACTCCTTCCATGGACCTTCTTCGATATCGTCAGGTTTATCCGAAGATCGAAGAACCTTTCCCAAGCCTGCTTTAATCAAGAAATCCTTCACCCTCCGTTGCCACAACGCAAAGTTTCCATGACCATCAAACTTTTGAACATCGGACTTCACGGTGATAGAATTTCCCCCAGACATCGCAACCGTGCTCTGATACCAGTTGTTGTGCAATCGCAGCGGAAGCAAGAGAACAATAACCAAAGAACACACAAGCAATCAATAGGGAAATCGAAAGAGAAAGAGAAGAAATTAATTTGGGGTTTTGAATCTCCGTTGTTTCTGTATTATATTTGTGCAATAATCTCACGTCTTTACATGGGTTACAAAACATATAAATATATATATATATATGGTTACTAACCCTAGCCCTAACTGAGAATAAATAACCCAGAAACCCACGGCCCAAAACCCCAAGCCAACCTTGAGGCGTGCGCACCAAACCAAACCAGGCGTCCGCCTGGCGTCGACTAAACCTCGGCCACAGCCTCGGCCAGTGAGGCGCCCGCCTCGGCCATGATGATGCGGCCGCCTGGCGCTGATCTGATCCACGCTCAACCTTTGGCACATGAGGCACCCGCCAAGCCAAACTTCGAGCGTCCGCCTCAAACCAACAACGCCAAGGCCCATCCCCTGTGTCCCAGGCGCTCGCCTCACACAATGTGGGGCGTCCGCCTCAATGCAAGGGAACCAGCCATGAACAACGAGCCACAACCTACAGAATGAATCCCCACAAAAAAAAATGTTGGACTACAACAACTTTTATTTAAGTCGGATGTAAATTACAAACATATAGTAGTACCATGTCCCTTACACCAAGGTATTTTAAGAATTCATAGCAAATATCAAAGCATAAAGGATAAGAAACCTTAACATTGTTGTGAATTTGGTGGTACCCCGTTGCAATCTTAACAAGAAATCAACACACCCACAAGCACAATAATGGAAGAAACACACACACAAGAACACAAGAGTTGTTTACCTGGTTCATTCAACACATGAACTACGTCCGGGGGCAATTGCCAAGCCAATATGTTATTAGACACCTTCTAATATGTTGCTACTACAACTCCTAATATGTTCTAGGTCGTATCTATGTTTATATAGTTTTACAAGGAAGCCCTAATACAAAACAAGAAGAGATTCTATTAAACTAGGAAACAAAATCAGTCCAGGAATACTCCTTCCTGACGCCAGTGCGGCCGCTCACCCTAGCAGTGCGGCCGCCCTCATCGACAGAAGATCCAACACCCAATTTCGTCCACCAGCGCGGTCGCCCTCACCTCAGCGCGGCCGCCCTCCACGACAGAAGCTCCTCCGACGTTTTCTTCCTCGCAGTTTAGGATCCAAACCCAACAAACATCCTGTAAGGCCTGTCACAGTTATTTTCACATAAATCATTATGGTGCAACAAACATTACATAAGAACTCACCAGGGAAAAAAGAAAGAAACATGAACCATTTTTTATGCATATTCTATAGTGATCATTTTCTTAACCCTCCTCATAATTTCCGCTTCCGCGGTGCCTATTACAACAGACTGCTAAGCATTTTTATGGAAAAATATACTCAAACAACACAGATACATGGATTATGAAGTAAATATTTCTATTGCAATGTAATATTAGATTAGAGATCAGAAAGTGATTAACTGTTGTTTGATTGAACCCCGTGTTGTTTGTTGGTAACAACGATGAAGTGCTTGAGAACAGGCTTCCTCCAAACCTAGTAGAAGGAGAGGTAAATAGACTTGACTGCCCAAAGGCTGGGGTACTCTGACCAAACGCAGAAGCTGTCTGCCCAAAAGGAGAACTTGTTTGTCCAAGGGAAGGAGTACTAGACTGGAAAAGAGGGGACGACTGAGTGTTGCCAAAATTTAAGCCAGAATTAAATGATGTAGTGGGTCCCTGCGCTGAAGCAGACCTAAATATAGATGTAGATGACCCAAAACCAGGGGCCGTACCAAAAAGAGATGCAGAGGAACTAGCTCCAAACCCAGGAGATGAACCAAATATTGGATGTAGATGACGTACCGAAGGGTGAAGAACCAAATGCAGGGCTTGAGGACCCAAAGCCTGTGCTGGTAAAAGCTTGAGTTTTTGGAGCAAATGGGTTGGAAGATGTAGTGGCAGAGAAAGGATTTGCGGCTGGTTGGCTAAATCCTGATGAGGCAGCAAAAGGGTTTGTCTGCTGAGGGTTGGTCGCACCAAAGCCAATTCCACCAGATGGCGAGCGGCGAATTTGGTCCTCCTGGAATGAAATCATAGAATCATATCAAGGAAACCAAAACATAAGAAACCGCTAAGAGTTAAAAAGTATGATTTATTTTGTAATGAAGTACCTTTATCTCCCAACTGATAGTCCTCCCATCTAAGTTCCTCGTGGCTTTTATCTTTGTAAACAGGCATTGCTGATATAGACTCCAGCTTCCCTGCTGTCTGTGCACTAGTCCCACATTCTGTATCAGCTGTTGGAGAGTAAAGGGTCACTCTACTTCCCCCACGTTGACCTCCAAAAGTAGACTGTACAAAACCAGAACTCCAAAATGTCGGTGTAGTAGCTTGGCCGCCTCAATAATTGTTTTGTAAGCAAACAATGTCCCAAAATTGTAGAGAAAATAACAAAGAATGAGCACTAATATGGCATTTTTATGCTCTCTTAATGTGAAATAAACAAAATCCAATTTAGAAAGAAAAAAAACAATGATACACAGAAAAGTAAGCTCACCAAATGCAGAGCTTTGGGCTCCAAATGGTGAGGGAGAAGTACTGAACGGACTGCTGCTAAATGCAGAAGCTGATTGGCCGAATGCTGGACTGGACCCAAAACTGAAAGGAGTACTTGAAGCACCAAAGGCAGGAGAGCTTGAAGCACCAAATGCTGGGGTAGTTGAGGTGCCAAATGCGGGTGTCGATGAGGTGCCAAATGCAGGAGTGCTTGACCCAAAAACTGGAGCAGTAGATACGCCAAATGCATTGCCCGTGCTACCAAAACCTGGGCTTGGTGCAGAACCAAAGGCTGGTGTGCTCGTGGCACCAAATGCTGGAGTGCTTGTGGCACCAAATGCCGGAGTGCTCGTCGCCCCAAAGATTGGGGTGCTTGGAGTACCAAATGCAGGTTGACTAGACGCACCAAAAGGAGTAGAGAAACCATATAGACTGCTCACAAATGCGGGTTGTGACTGTTGAAAAGATCTTCCAAAAGGACCTGTTTGGGTAGTAGAAGATCCAAAGCCACTAAAAGCAGGCTTCTGCCCAAATACAGAATTGCCTGTTGGAAAAAAGCAGGGAACCAAAACTGGTGTCAAATTAATAAAATAAAGAAGAAAATCCCAGTAAGTAGGCCATGTCAGTATATTAAAAACATAAAGGCCTATGATAACAAAATCATTTAACTGCCACATGGGGTCCTGAAGAATTAATAGGTTGAGCGATGATATGCATATTGATAAATAAGCGTGATTTTTCCAACATGAAGAATTAGCTAAACTTAGGAAGAAAACTATTGAAAGGAAAAATATGCTAACGTGTACAATCAGAGCAGCCATAGTTTTATTTCATGTTTATACACACAAGAAGTACGCATCAGCTCCTTAATACAACAAGAGTGAGATCATGAAAAAATGTTGGTTGTCAATGATAAACATGTGCCACAGATTTGGGCAGACACTTTAATAAACCCACCGAAAAAATCACTAATAGCAGGCAATTTGAAATAGAAGCTAAGGTGCACAATCAGAGCAGCCATAGTTTCATTTCATGTTTATACACACAAGAAGTACGCATCAGCTCCTTGATACTGCAAGAGTGAGATCATGAAAAAATATTGGTTGTCAATGATACACATGTGCCACAGATTTGGGCAGACACTTTAATAAACCCAAGGAAAAGTTTGAAAAAAAAACTGATTGCAGACAATTACATATGAACAAGAGAAACTTCCACATTTTGTTACCATATATTCAAGCAAGACAAAAACTTATGTGCGACCGTCTCGCACTGGAGACGGGTCGCGACCCACCCGCCTGTCCAGAGTCGTTGATAGAACGGATTTATACTATCTATTTTCTATGTTTTTCGTCCCTATTATTCTTTAATTTCATGTATTTAGTGTAGGTTTGATGTATTTTGAGTGAATTATATTTTGTGAGGTTTATTTGAGAAACAATGTAATTTGAGGGATAATTAGAAAGTTTATACCTTGTAATCGAATTCAGCTTTCAAAGAAGACCAAGATCATCATCTCTACATCAAATTGAATCAACAATCAAGCCAAAGAGTCAAGAATCAGAGAAGAAAATCTGGAAATTGGCTCAAGGGACGAGTCGTCCCGACTTCAACCAAGTATTCCCCATAAACCATAAAGGGGACGACAGAATCAGCGAGCGGCAATTCAGGGACGAGTCATCCTAGGAGGGACGAGTCATGCCTTCAGCGGAGCAAGAAAGCAGGCGACGGGTTTTTGCTTATTTTTGGAGATTTATTTTATTTCTTTTTCTTTTTAACTTAGTGTTTGGAGAGAGGAAGTATAAATACTATTTTTCTTTATTTGTTTGGGGGACGACGGCTGGAAGTGAGTTTTTCCTAAAAACAATTCAAAGTTTTGATTATTTCAGGGAGGGCTAAATTCTGATGCAGCGGAAGATTTGGATAGATATCAATACTAGTAGAATTTAATCAATACTAGTAATCGATCTTCAACACTCGTAGAATTTAATCGATACGGAGAGTTGGCATCCAAAAGGAATTTAATCACTTTTAGGAAATAAAGATTAATTACGGGTAGAAATTAATCAATACGCGAATCAATCCTTCAACAGCAGTCGAAATTAATCAAGACTACAAGTTGGAACAAGAAAACACTCAATTTTTATTAATCATTCAACTCCTTTTCGGTTTACAACTCTGAGGCTATTTTATAGCACTCATAAAACTTAGAAAACAAGAAATATCATCCATTCTTTTTGTAAGCAACAACAACAAATAAATTCAATTCTTTTGAACAAATAAAATTCAAATAACCAGTTTGAACAAATAAATTCCCCCTTTTTTTCAATTCTTTTGAACAAATAAATTCTTTTGAACAAATAAAATTCAAATACCGCCTCGGTGAGATCTAACTCCATAAAATTCAATTCTTTTGAACAAATAAATTCCCCCTTTTTTTCTTGCATCTAAACCCAACTCCAAAAAAAATCATTTGGGTTCATTCAAATTCACAACTTTGAATTCAATTCTTGATCAATTCATCCATTCTTTTTGTAAGCAACAACAACAATCATCCCATTTGGTACTTTAAAACTCCACAGTCTTTGATGAAATCTCTTTCTTTTCTTTTCTAGTCTACGAATTGAAGTGGGTTTGGATTGTATTTTGCAAAATTTGGGTGTTCCTTAAGTATGTTCTGGTGATGGTGATTCGTAAGGAGCTTTCATGGGGATTATTTTAATTGGATAAAGTCATCAATTTGTTGAGTTTGCAAACATATAAGCTTGTAATTTAAACCCGGTGTTTGATGGAAATCTCTGTAATTTATAATTTGGAGTGTACCCTGGTTTTTCAAAATGGTAGTCTGGGCAATTCAATTTCTCTCCTTTTCTGGGTTTGTTTTGAAGCGACCAACGAGCAAGTGGGAAAAGGGATGGGGCAACGACTAGGGGAGGGGTGGCAGTTAAATGAGAGAAGGGGCAATTGCCATATAAGAGAGGGTGGGAGAGTAGAAATGGTGAAAATGGTAGAAGTGGGAAGGCGACGGCAGTTGTAGCGGCAGAAGATGGAGAAGCCTGGGAAGAGTAAAGGGAGAGGGAGGGAGGGAGAAGGGTAGGGTTTTGGTTATAAAATTAACATCCCTTGAGATGGTCTACTGAAAATGGGTCAATTGCAATTTGGTGACCTAAGTTTTACACGTAGTTGCAATACGGCAGCCAAGAGTGCAATTTAGTCAATCAATGCCCTAAGTTTGCAATTTTTAGCAAATTGATATAAAAACTAACAAAGTCGTTAATTTTTTGACGGGATGAATTCCTAAAATAATAATAATAATAATAATAATTATAATAATAATAATAATAATAATAATAATAATAATAATAATAATAATAATAATAATAATAATAAATAATAATAATAAAATAGTAGTAGTAATAATAATGATAATAAAATAATAATAATAATAATAATAATAATAATAAAAAATTGTAATAATAATAATAATAAAATAGTAATAATAATAATAATAATAATAATAATAATAAAATAATAATAATAATAATAATAAATATTAATAATAAATAAATGGTATTAAGGATTATTATATTAAAAAACTAAATACTAAATTACAATAATTAATATTAAATTCAGATCTTAAATATTACCTATAATTTTAATTATTTTAAATATAATATACTAATTCCACTAAAAAGATAATTAATAAAAACAATTTCAAAATAAAAAAAGTATAAATAAATATTTATGAGATGAAAGGAGTAGGAGGGTCATTACTGTGTATAGGAGATCTTCTTTGTGATGTCGGAGAACAAGACACCGCCGACCACCGTCCAGACGCCTCTTTCTCTTCAATTGCCGCCGCCGCCCCTCCCGATCTCAAATTCCCACCCGCACGCCTCCTCCCCAATCTATTTCAGGTTCTCTCTCACATGTGGTTACGGACGGGCTCTCGCTCCAACCACCACCGCATCCGTCTGCTTCTCTCTCTGCCATTTTTTCCGGCAATATCCCTCTTCTCCGGCTATCTTTCAAGTCGCCAGCCGATTGACCCATGGTTGAAGAAGAAGGCGTGGCTGGGAATGACTTGGGGTGGGTGTAATTTGATTTTGGGGATTTATTTTTTCATCACAACCCTTCATTTTCAAAAATGTGCATTAAGCCTATTAAACTTGCACATGGATCATGATGAAATGGCCGGAATTTATGAAGTGGGTGGCCGGAATTTATGAAAGAGATGAAGAAGAGAAAGGAAAGGGGTAAAAAGAACATTTTCTAATTTTATTTTTTTTGAAAAAAAATGAATTTACGGGTATACATATTGATTATTTATTGTAATCAATAACTATATAATGGCTGAAGTTTTTTAACACATTTACTAAATCTGGAAACTTGGCGCCAAAACTACTTCTCATAAATATAGAAACTTTAATTAAATAAAATTAACAGTCATCAGTCATCAGATTTTTCAATTACAAATTTAACACTAATTAATGTTTGGTACATGCTTATGCATTAAATGGACTTGGGAATGTGTACAGTTTAACAATCTCATAAATAAATAAATCAACAGATACAAAATATAATTTAAAACAGTGCTATTTAATTTTTTTTTCAAATAACCAGTTTAAAAATGAATGTTCATCTGTGTGAAAGTCCAATGGACACAAACGTATTTACTCCAATTGAATTGAATACAAAAAGTATTCCAGTTCCTGCATGTCTTTAAATATGGCGCCAATACTGCCATTTTTTCTTCTTCACAGGCATTTTTGCTTTCTTCTCAGTACTTTTCATATCCATTGCAATGTCTTCTCCTGTAACTCTTTTTAAGAACCTGCGAAGGGGAAGATCTGATTGGCTTATAAAGGTTTGCCTAGAAGAAAGCTTGGTTCAAAAGTTCATGGCTTCAAGCATTCGTGTTAAAAAGGTATGTCACTCTTTATATTTTTCTTTAAAAAAATTATAAGCAAAGAAACTCGATTGAATTGAGTAACATTTTCATAATAGAGAGCTGATGTTTTGGCTGCATTGAAAGAGGCTGAAGAGGATATTATTGAGGTTTGTTATGTAGCCTGAACTTTTTTCTTTAATTTTAAACTTTTAGTTATGGATCAAAACTTGATTACTTTAATGTGATAAATATAAAAGTGGCCCATTAACTAATATTCAAATAATAAATATAAATAACACATTTAAAATGAAGTTTAAAATAGAATTAGTTGAAATCTCAAAGAATATTGGCCCACGGAATCAGTACCTGAGAAGCGTTAAGATTTTCTCCAACACTCGCCATAGCAACTGTACCCATCTTCAAATGCTTCAAATCCAATTTGATTTCATCCCCCAAAATTCGAGCCTGATCACCTTCACATGTAAACTCATCTTTGTTATCTCAGCAATTCTGTCTCCACGTTTGATCGTTCTCTGAATTTTGGAAACACCATGAAGAACACAAGAGGCAAAGCACATTAGTAAACGGAAACAATGAGTCAAAGAAGTTGAAGATTCAAGTAACCTGAATATAGAGCACATTTTCTGAAGGGTGGGCATTGATAAGGTAGTCAGTAATCCATTTAAGGTTATCTTGAGCTGGTTCCAATTGATTCACTGCATTCATCTGATCCCCATACTCGAGGATGGCCCACGATAATAATGTGGCAGTAACAGCCATCGGAAATCCAAACTTCATATGATCTCCAGCATCATACATTCCCTTAGAAAGATCCAACTTTGCTTCCATCCCATCATCAAGTCCGGAATCCCCCCTCCATGATATCTTATTATTTACCAACTTACCTGCTGCAAAAAACAGATTATAACATATTAATCCCAAAATAAGACTTTGGAACAAGATAAAAAACAACAATGGCATCCAAATAAATATTCGGGTTATAAATAATTACCACCTATATGACTTCCACTACTGATTCCCCTCATATCAGCTATCAAGTAAAGTGAGTTCTCATCATTACTTAGGCTTCCATAACAGTGTCATAACGATAAACTTTAAGAATGGAAACTTAAATGAATCTTGGTAGATTGGGGAAACACATTTTCCACCGGGAAAAAGAAAATTAAAGAATGGAAACTTCTCACATATGTCAGCTTGTGCTTTATTAAATTTCACAATCTTCACATTTTTTTTGTCTCCCTACCACCATTCATAATGGAGAAATTATTTGCCTTGTCAAATCTTTCTCAAAACCCAAGAGGGTGGCAAGATTCAGGATTCTGAGGAATCTAGCAAGTTTTGGAAGATTTTAAATCAATTGACCTGTTACTACATATAAGTACTATGGAGGGTAGAGGAAATGTGTCTCCATGCATTTAAGTGTATAGGTAGTTGAATGGGGGAAAAAGTTTGAAGCAGTGTATCATTCATATTAGTAGTTTTAAGAAACTCAAACCTTCCTTTCAAACTTCAGTTCACCATTATACACCTCATTAGAACCAATAATTAACAGAATTCAGTTAGATTTACAAATCGATAGATAATTTCATGTCCAGTAGTAAAAACAAAAACAGTAAATATTTGTTCTTTTATTAATGCGATATAGTTTTCATAAAAGTATGTCTTCATGCAATTACTTTGTTTTATATAGCTATAATGAGTTATTTTGGATACCATCTTTCATACATATCATCTTGGTCTTTGTAGGGATACATAATTCAAGTATAAAATGGTTACAAAGTTTGTATCATAGATGAATTGTTAAACCCCATCTAGGCGAACATAGAAAGAAAATAGCGGACAAACAATGTAAAACAATGAAATGGGCTATCTTTATGGGACGGAGTGGACTTATGTAACACCTCAAACTCCAACAACAAACTCATTTTTTTTTGGGTATTGTTAATGTTTAATTAAAAAATCCTTGTTAAATATATTAGGGGAAGAGATTAGAAAACTAAAACATTTAAATAGTCAAATAGGACAATTATTTTGAAGTTGATGGACTAAACCAGGAAAATAATGGTTATCATGGACAATTGAACATAAATCAAACCAAATTATTTAAAATATAAAAAGATCAAGACATATGGATATATACTAATGTTCTAATGAAATGGATTCAGAATTTAAAGAAAATTGAAATTACCCTAACTACGTATAACAATATTTAGATCTATATATAAAACATCTAAAATAAAATAATATATTAACATGGATTAATGACTAAAAGTACGGATATATATATACGAGTTCATACATGCTAATGTATATCTAAAGTAGATCTAATAATATACGAAACTAATGGTATATTATCAAGTATAAAAAATTAATCCATAAATATATAACACTTATCCGAGTCAATCTTAGTTTATTATAATATTTATGACCTAATATATATATAAAAATATGCTACTATGAACACATATTGTTATATCTATACACTAAATTCTATTTTCAGATCAATGTGTAGCCGGAATATTGTAATTATCCAAAATAAGGCTCGAATCTGTTGCTTTTTTACTTGATTATGCTTATTATAAGAACAAATGCATACAAGACCAAAAATTTCCATAGATCTATACAATTAATTTAAATTTTTACATAAAATTGAACAAAATATAAAGGGCTAATGAAATTACCGAGGCAAATGTTTGGAATTCAATGACAAAGCTCCTTCGATTTTAGGGATCTGTATGAATCTTGGAAAACATGAACGAATTAAATGACAAAAGCTCCTTCGATTTTAGGGATCCGTATGAATCTTGGAAAACATGAACGGAGAATTTAATGGCGAATTTGTATAAGTAGCATATAATCAAGAAAACCCATCGGGTGAGAGAAGATTCGAGATTTATAGAGAGAGAGAGAGAAAGAATGTTCGAGATTTTAAGAGAGGGGCGAAGAAACGGCACAGAGGGAAGATGGAGGATCCGTCTATAGTAATAGAAATAGGTTTAGTTTAAGCTTTGTTTTTTTTAATTTCATCTGTCATATTTTTTTTTCTCAAGTAATATTTATAAATGGGCTACATTTTAAAATGGGCTTATTAGGCCAAAATTATATGGAAGTGATTTGTCTTAAAATTGGCTCATTTAAATATAAATAAACACATTTTTTTTTAAATAGAGGTTCTTTCAAAAAAAAAATAAAAATTGATGTATGTTATGAATGATATTAATATGCGATGAGGATGGAAACGCTACTATTGAAATGACAAATGTTGCTTATAAATATATTTTTCTAAATTTATAATATTAATAATTCTTTTTGAACTTTAATTGCATGAAAATTTTTATTTGCAGAAAATAATCTGGAGCAAAATATGTTGATGCAAGCATCAAACAAAACTTCCAATGAAGCTGTTAGAGTTATACCATTATCTGATATATAACTAATGGTAATATATCGAAAATAATTATTTTTTTATCTAAATGGTTAAAATTTTAATTGATTAATTCTAATTGATTTTTTTTTTGGTTGCAGAAAATGTGGTCAAAAGTAGTACACGAAAAAATGTTTACGAGATTAATGGATTCAATACTCAATTTCTTTCTCATGTATCAGTTTCTAACTCACAACAATCAAAGATATGCTCTAAACCTAAATCAATACAAAGCAGAAAATTGCCCGAAAATGGTATTTTTTTATACTATATTGAAATTCTATCAATTTATTATATTTAGATTTTTATATTTTTGTTGTGAGAAATATTAAATTTAAAAGAAATTTGTACATTTTTTTAAAGGGTCACCTTTGTCAACCATCATTGACTTGACAAATGAAGAAGAAACATCATTTATTACTCCAATATCATTTATTGATTGGTTTGCTTTTAATTGGAGAAGTGTAATTCTGTGCGTTTAACGCACGGGTGGCATACTAGTTTAATATTAATTATTGTAATTTAGTATTTAATTTTTAAATATAATAATCCTTAATATTATTTATTATTATTATTATTTTATTTTATTATTATTTGATGCTGCAGGAATTGTGCTTATCAATCTTCCTCCACGTGGCATGACGAATCACCTGACTCCTTGACCTGAAATTAGAACCCACGACTAGCCGGACGTGTCTCCGGCGAAGACCCTCGGGCGTGAGAGTAAGAACACAGTTGTATAAGGCTCAAAATGTATTGAATAAATGAATTCCAATAACAAAATGGCAGTTACCTTTTACCGTTTGGTAGTGATGAAGTATTTATAGACAAGAGTGGTGTATTTTTGGGGAGGCGACATGTGCTCCGAGATTGTAGCGGCAGTTACTTGGTCGTGGGAACGTGCCTGTAACCGTCCCTGATTTTTAGGGATACTGTTATGGGAAGATTGGTCCACGTGCGTCAATATCTGTTAGGTCGACACTTGGTGGTTAGGTCGAGGTCGCCACTTGTGGAATGGTCGACCTGACTGTCGGGTAGAGCATGGCTCGTACCCGAATTGTAATACGGATTCTGAGGTCGGACTGAGTTAGGTCGGGACCTGTTAGGTCGGACCATGGACTTAGTCGACTTATATTTGAGATGGGCCTTGGGCCTTGCTTTGATTGGGCCAGGATCATTGAGATCGTGGGAGTCAAGGCTGTATATGATTGGGCTGTACCCGCTTGGCCTAACTCGACACATTAGGTATGTTCAGTGGCCCCCAACTTTCGAGTTGACTTCGTCGACTTGGAAGTTAAGAAGATCTTTGATGAGAATTGTTTTACTCGCAGGTCGTTACTCGTTCTGAGGTATAGTCGACCTTTGATGACGTGGCACAATCCTGGACGTTGGCAACGAACGGTCGAAGATGAAGGAGCGCCGTATTTTGTAATGATTACAATTAGACGTTTGATAATCCGTCTTGGGAACCGTTTCCGCCATTAATATGGAAATTATTTTTTGAATTTTCTTTTTTCCTTTCCAATTTTGGAAAATATAAATAGCAAAATCCTTCTCCGTTTAGAACTTTTACCGTCTTCAAGCTCTCATACCCTCCTGGCGATAATCACGGAATTGCAGTAGGTTATAATCCAAGCTTGCGTCTTCGGCTACGACTCCCCTTTCTGCAATCAATTGAGGTATTTCTCTCGTACCCTTGCTTTAGGGTTTCAATTTATGCTCTGTTTTCATTTCCGCCATGGCTAGGACCTTTA
Organism: Adenophora triphylla var. japonica; assembly: GCA_022495995.1. NCBI lineage: Eukaryota > Viridiplantae > Streptophyta > Magnoliopsida > Asterales > Campanulaceae > Adenophora > Adenophora triphylla. The sequence goes on from JAFEMH010000698.1 coordinate 201,035, forward strand.
GTAGTGAACCAGGAGCTTGGTACGGGTATTGCACTATTAACCGTAGGGTATGTAAGCACATAAACGGTGGGTGGAGAGAGATGTCTTTGAGTGAATGTGCCTCTATCTTGACCAGGTGGGAGTTGAATTTCAGTGAAATAGGGTTGCCCGTTGCAGGAGATATTGAAATTTAGTGATTGACGACTCAAATGTTGTCGCTTTTCATCTATTTCACGAATTGCTCGACCATATCACCCTGTTTTATGTCAGGGATGTTCACAAACCCTCTTTCCTTAGGAACAGATTAGGTTTTCCAGGGGAGTCTAGGTCGTCCATAGGTAGGTTGACTGAACGTGATCATAGGACTGACTCCTCTGTTTCCCCTTCTTCTTGTACAGATATGACAACTCAAGAAGGAAATGTTGCTTCGACTTCTTCAGGCCCCAGAATTGTGGATGCCTTCGATGATTCAGTTGTGCCCGGGAAGAATGAGAGAGGTTATGTTCCCCAAGGGCCATTGCGTGGAAAGAAGAACTTGCCCTCCAGATATATTGTGATCCATGAGTTTTGTGAGGTGAAAAAAGAGGATTACAGGGCGACCATCTATACTAAGTCGGATTTCAGGGCCAAATTCAAATCGACCTATGCCAGGGATGCCACTAGGGTAGCGTTTTACTATGGCCAATTTGTGGCCGGCCTTAGGTTGCCACTCGACCCTTTTATCAATGAATTCTTGGAGTGCACCAATGCCTTACCCCTTCTGCTCGGAGCCAATACCTGCAGGGTCCTGGTATGTTTTGCTATGGTTTGTAGGTTTTTAGGATATGAACCTTGCATGAGAGTGTTTAAGGAATTCTTCTGCATCAAGTATAGTGGAGAGGAGATGACCATCAGTACCCCCTCCAAACCCCATTCGCGTAAGCTTTTCACTAACCTTCCCAGTAAACATAGTGGCTGGAACACTCATGTGGTTGTAGTAGAGAGTAGGTTTGGATGGGAATTCCCCCTGCCCACTGAGGATTCAGAGCCCTTAGATGAGAGTGATTATTGGGAGCCAATCTGGCACTTTGAATTATACAAGAAGTTGTGTCGACTAGCAGACAAAGGTTCTTTTAGTTGGGAGAGTCTGCTCACCACCAAATATAACTTCATCCAAGCGGGGATGATGGCTGGAGAGGGTGAGGTGCAACCCTTGGTGGCCATTGGTAGGGGCACGATATATCCCGACTGGGTTACCCACGCATTGGCCAAATTTGAGGACAAGTGCCAGCATTGTAGGAAAACAGCCAACTATTGCAAAGAGAATGGAGAGCACGCGGGTGGTAAGATATCCTTGTTCTGTCCTTCTTTACTCACCCTTTATTTGTTAACTTTGCATGTATGAAGAGCTTCACTTGATTGTGATACTTATGTGCTAGATCTGGGGTTCGTATATGAATTGCTCGTACATAGAACTAGTGCTCGTATGTAGAACATTTTGCTTTCCCATGGTTAACTCGTGATTTGTAGATAGAAAATACTTTGAATGGGGTAGACAACCTTTAGCTCGTTCATTGCTTAACTCGCATTTCTTAGCTCGTTGATTGCTGAACTCACCATTAATAGTTTGTCATCTTGATTTTTTGTGCAGTTCTGACTCCAGAGCAAGAGGCAAACATGGGTCGTATACTGGTGGTGTCAGACAGGAAGAAAGCCAAGAAAACTCATGGTGCTGCCAACGCTCGAGCTAATAGAGAAAGAGAAGCTGCGAGAAGGAACGAGTTGCTATTCAAGGATAATGTTGGCATGATTCCGATGGAGATGGCTGAATCTGAGGACCCCTTGTTGAGCAGCAGTCATACCAGGGATGTGACTGAGGATGGTGATGAATCCAATAAATCCAATAAGCCCAATTTGAGCTCCGACCCAACTACTGAAGTCAATGCAGGGACTTCTGGTGCAGGAACAGCTGAAGCAAGCCCTCTGGAGATTGTACATATTGAAGAAGATGATGTGATGGTGGATGTGGATGACCAACCCCTGAATTCGAGGAAAAGATCAAGGACTGAGAAGGGAAAGTCCGTTTCGTCTAGCCAACTTCCTCCTCCGATTCCATCTCCTACTCGTCCAGAGTCCTTAGAGGATAAGATCAGCAGATTGAGCGATGTGCCTCCTCTCGACGGGGTGAACAGTTTGAGTCATCGCTACCCCGAGATGAGCCTGGGTCAGGTGGTGGTCAGGAGGGCTATTGACGTCGACCTCCTGGCCCACTTTGCTGATAAGGGGATGACCCCTGAGGAATTCTTGGCTCGTTCTGGGATGGCACACTGTGAGGTATTCCTTTATCTTTCCTTTTTAGCTTTGTCGCTTGTTTCTTTAGTTCGTTAGATCGATCTCCGAGCTAATCCTTGTCTGCTTATCATGTGTGTAGAATCTTACTATGATTGAGCAGGCTAAAAGTTCTTGGAGGGACTCCATTGAGAGAGAGAGGCAGGCCCTCAAGGACTTATCCAAGAAAACCCAGGCCTTTAATGAGCTTAAGGAGGCATACAACGACTTGGACTCCTCCTATGGTGCTTTGAAGCTTCTGCAGACTAATACACTGGCGGATAAGGATAAAGCCTTGGAGGATTTGAAGGCTTCTGATGCTAGGGTTGCTGAAGTGACCAAGGAGAGAGACGCCGATCGCTTAGAGCTTGATAAGGCTAAGAAAGAGCTAGCCACAGTCTCCCAAATCCTCAAAGAAAGAGATTCCTTCTTGACCAAACTGAATGAAGAGCACAATGCTGCTAGGGCCATATGGAAGGAGGATCTCCAGGTCACTGCCAAGAATGATGTCGATCAATTCAAAGAGGGAGATGAATACTTCAACGCTATCATTGCCAAGGCTAGGGGATTCCTAGAGCTGGGTAAGCGTCACATGGCCCGTCGGGCTTTAGTCGACCCTGATTCTGGAGTCTCTTTGGACCAGCTTGCTCAATGGGCCTATGCCCCTCAGTATGACATGGCGGCTAGAGGGGGTCATTCATTGGTGCCCTACAATGAAGATGATCTAGCCCATATTGCTCAAGAAGACCAAGAAGAGCATTGTGAGCCTTGGGTAGCCCCAGCGTTGGCCCCCAGGACTTTTGATGTGGCCCTACAAGAGCTAGCAAATATGGAGGATCAGGATGAGATGGAGGCGGAGGGTGAGTTCGACCATCAGATCTTCTCGGAGTCGGGTAAGCCCTTGATCCCTCAACAAACTGAACCCGCGAACGAAGATCGAGCTGCTACCGACGACCACAATGTCTCCGATCAAGCTATTTGATTTTGCATGAACTCTATGTAATGGAACAAGCCCCAAAACACTATTGTTCTTTTGATTTCTTGAATATTTGGATGCCTTGGCCCTATTTTTTGGGAGGCAGTATACTTTTGTAAGTTTATTTTTCCCAAGTCCTAGCCCGCTTTTGGGAGACTTGTTCATATTTAATCGTAGTCAACCCCTCTTTATTGCATGTTGTATGCTGTTTGAAGTAAGTGTCAAGCTAGATATAGATAGGATAAATGAGTCAATTTGAGCTTAGAGGCGACTTGATCCTTATTGATTTAGTCGACCTCAAACTTGGTTAACTTTTTGCGAACGAGATTGACTATGAGTCGAACCTATTCACAATATTGAAGCTGACCCAGGGTCGAGCTAATTAGAACAGACTGACTAAGAGTCGAGTTTGTTAGAACGAAGTCGACTAAGAGTCGGACTTGTTAAGTAGATAAAGCTGATTAAGAATCGAGCTTGTTTGAGCGAAGCTGACTAAGAGTCGAGCTAATTAGGACAGACTGACTAAGAGTCGAGTCTGTTAGAACGAAGTCGACTTAGAGTCGGACTTGTTAAATAGACAAAGCTGATTAAGAATCGAGCTCGTTAGAACGAAGCTGACTAAGAGTCGAGCTTGTTGGGGTGGATGTAACACTATGTTTGATCGAATGAACTGCGCTTTTCATTGAAGTAGGGAACATGCTTACATCAATTTGAAACTAGAATTAACACAAGCTTGAAATTGGGAACTGAAAACTAGCAGTAGTATTTGATGAGGTGAGTGGCATGCCAAGGATGTTTCAACTCTTCTCCTCCAGGATGAGCTATCATGTAGGTTCCTTCCTTGACGACTCGAGTAACCACATAGGGACCTTCCCAGTTAGGAGATAACTTATTCTGCTGGGTCCTTCTACCCGTTGCTTCGATCTTTCTCAACACGTAGTCCCCTACTTGGAATGACCTTGCCTTGACCTTCTTGTCGTGGTAACTTTTGGTTCGCTGCTTGTAGTTGACCATTCGAAGGTAAGCTGTATCTCGCTTCTCGTCGACTAGATCCAAGTCGATCAATCTGTTGGTGTCATTCTGCTCCTGATTGAAGAAAGTCACTCTGGCAGTGGGAAATCTGAGCTCAGCAGGTGCTATGGCCTCTGATCCATATGTGAGAGCAAAAGGGGTTTCCCCCGTAGGCCCCCGAGTGGTTGTATGAACTGCCCAAAGAGCAAGGGGGAGTTCGTCCAACCAATTGTTACGTCGACCTACGAGACCTGTCTTGAGCGAAGATAGAACAAGTTTGTTTGCTGCCTCAGCTTGCCCATTTCCTTGAGGATATGCGACAGAGGATTGCCAATGCTTGATTCCAACCCGATTCATCTCTGCTTCGAAGGCTCTGGAGAATTGCAGTCCGTTGTCAGACACTATGGCTCGAGGAAACCCAAATCGACACCAGATGAAATCGTGAATGAAGTTGATAGCATTTTCCTCTGTGATGCGAGCTAATGGTTTGGCCTCAACCCATTTAGTGAAGTAATCTATGGCAACGATCACATACTTGCAATTTCCTCGGGCGGGAGGGAAGGGTCCAATCAGGTCGACACCCCACATGTCAAATGGCCAAGCTGCAATTACTGGAGTCTGCTCGGTTGCAGGCATATGAGGTAAGTTGGCAAACCTTTGGCATTGATCACATTGTTGAACAAAATTATGAGTATCAGCTCTCATGTGTGGCCAGTAGTACCCCAAAGTGATTAACTTGTCAGCAAGAGTACTGGCCCCCGGGTGTTCACCACAAATCCCACTGTGTACTTCATGTATCAATAGGGCGACCTCTTGAGGGTGGATGCATTTTAGCAACGGTCCGGTGTAGGATCTTCTGAACAGATCGCCTCCTTGAATGACATACCTCGGAGCTTTCTTTTTGATAGCTCGAGCCTTCTTCTCGTCATCTGGCAGCTCGCCACTTTCTATGTATGCCTTCATTTCCTCGATCCAACACTTCTCATAAGCCCAATTTCTTGAGGCGTCCTCTACGCATTGAATTTTTACTCTCTCATAAGCTGGATTTTCAAGGAAAGAGATGGGCTCATTATGTGGCTCATCTGAAGTAGCTAATTTCGAGAGGAGGTCGGCCAGCTCGTTGTCTTCCCTTCCAATCCTCTTTGACTTGGTTGACTATCAGTTGAGAATCACAATAAGCCATGACTTTAGTCGCACCAAAACACTTGGCGTACTCTATAGCTGCTATCAAGGCTTCGTATTCGGTCTGGTTGTTGGAAGCATCGAACTTGAACCTCAGTGATTCCTCATACACGGTTCCAGACTCTGGCTCGATCAAGACAATCCCAGCTCCACTAACATTTTTGGTCGCTGATCCATCTGAATAAACCCTCCAACAATCGTCGGGTAGAGCAATGACGGGTTGGCACTCATGTTCTTTCCCCTTAACCTTTTCCTTTGGAGCTCGCTGCTCGTCGTCTTCCTTGGTGAACGTAAGCTCGACCAAGAAGTCAGCTAGAGCTTGAGCCTTCAGAGCCTTTCGAGGTCGATAATCAATGTCAAATTCAGTAAGAGCAATTGACCAATTGAGTAGTCGACCTGAACTCTCCGGCTTGTGCAATATCTTTCTCAAGGGCGCATTGGTCAGTACCACAATAGGGTGAGCCAAGAAATAAGCTCGTAGCTTCCTTGAAGCTACGACTAGAGCATAGGCGACCTTTTCTGCATTGTAGTACCTGCTCTCCACATCTGATAAGGCTTTACTGATGTAGTATACTGGCTTTTGAAGCCCTTCCTCTTCTCTGATCAAGACTGCTGCAACCGACTTGTCTCCTACAGACAGATACACAAATAAGGTTTCACCAGTGGTCGGGCTACTCAGGAGAGGTGGAGTAGCGAGGTAATCCTTCAGCTGTTGGAACGACGAATGACATTCGGTCGTCCATTCAAAATTTTTCGTCCCCCTCAACGCCTTGAAGAAGGGGAGAGACCTCTCTGCTGACTTAGATATGAAGCGACCAAGAGCTGCTACCCTTCCATTAAGTCGCTGCATCTCTTTGACACTGGTGGGAGCCTTCATGTCGACTAAAGCCTCTATTTTCTCCGGATTAGCCTCTATGCCCCGTTGAGATACCATAAATCCAAGGAACTTTCCAGCAGCTACACCAAATACACACTTGCTGGGGTTGAGCTTCATGTCGTTTGCTCTTAAATTGGCGAATGTTTCCTTTAGGTCGACCACGTGACGTCCAGTCTTTGTTTTGATGACCATATCGTCGACGTAGGCCTCCATGTTTCGGCCAATTTGAGAAGCAAAGACTTTGTTCACCATCCTTTGATAAGTTGCCCCTGAATTCTTCAATCCAAATGGCATCATGTTGTAGCAGTAGATGCCTCCAGCCGCTTGAAATGCCGTCTTGACTATGTCGTCCTCATGCATCTTAATCTGGTGGTACCCTGAGTAAGCGTCGAGGAGACTGAGGGTTGAGTGACCAGCAATGGAATCGACTAGCTTGTCGATTCTAGGAAGGGGATAGCTGTCCTTAGGGCAAGCAAGATTGAGAGTGGTGAAGTCGACACACATCCGCCATTTGCCATTTGATTTCTTCACCATGACCACGTTGGCCAACCACGTTGTATGAGTGGCCTCTTCGATTATCCCTGCACTCAAAAGTTTTTGTACCTCGGTTTTATAGCCTCCTCCTTGTCACGAGCAAAGCTTCTCAATTTTTGGGGCCTAGGCTTTATGGTCAGGTTGACCTCAAGTCTATGAACGGCGACCTCTTCCTTGATTCCCCTCATGTCTTCTACCCTCCATGCAAAGACATCATTACTCTCCTTGAGTAGCTCGATGATTTCTGCTCGCTCCTCAACTGATAGCTGCTTTCCAATCTGAATTTTTTGGTCGGGGTAGGAAAGGTTGGTGATTACTGACTCTAGCTCGTCCACAGCCTCTAGCTCTGGTCCATCCCTGAATTGTAGAGTCTCAATTATTATTTATCTGACCCTTTGCCTTTCCTCAGCTCCCAGATGTGGAGCTTCCTCAGCTATCATGTCATCCAACTTGTCTGCAACCTCGCTGGTGGTGGTGGTGGCCCCCGAGTTATTGTCGAGCTGGAGGCATAGGTTGCCTATGAGGACTTGGTCGACCATAACTACATCTGAATTGACCTCTGTGGTGTTAGAGTGACGTGTCGACTCAAGCATGACCTCGTCATTTGAGCGATAGGTCGACTCTTCCACATTGGTGATTGTAGATAGTCGAGTAGTTTTGGTGACTGATTGAGACAACTTTAAATAACCATCTGTCGTCTCGATCTCTAGCTCTCTCTTCTTTCTTTCTCGAAGAACATGGTCCAGGTAGGCTCGAGCTGTGCCTTGTACGCAGCCTACTCCAGCAGGTGTGGGGAACTTGACTTTCTGGTGAGGGATCGACGCCACCATTCCAAGAGCGACCTGACCAGGAATACCAAGTATGGCGGCATAGTCACTATTTACATCAATCACGATAAATTGTACCTTTGACACAATCCTTTGGGGGTGCTGGCCTAGGTCGACGTCGAGCTTTATCTGGCCTTTAGCATCAACTCGATGGTTGGTGAAGCCCTCTAACCTACCATCATATCTTTCCAGCTGCTCGTCATTAAGACCCATCTCTTTGAAAGTCTCGTAGAACAAGATATCCTTGCAGACCCCCGTGTTGACTAAGAGTCTGCTCATCGTACATCCGTCTATGAGACCTGGGATGACGAGAACTTGCTCCCTAGCCGCCATATTGGTTGCCAACTCATGAGGGTAGAAGCTGATCGCTTCATCCCTTACATCTCTCCTTGGAGGCACATGTGGGGCTTTGTTGAGCTGAAAGATCTTGTGTTTGATAGCCGTGTTGCTTGCTTGTTCGGTAATGACCCCCAGGTTCAATCTTGGTTGCCTTGGTCCCTGTTGTCCACCTGCTGGCTGCTCGCCCCCACCGGCTTGAGGCCTTTTCACATAAGCGTCAAGCCTCCCCAGATCGACCATTCTTTGGATAATACGCTTCAAACCCAAACAATCCTCAGTTAGATGTCCCGTGTCCTTGTGGTAATCACAGTACTTGCTGTTGTCTCTCCTAAACTTGTTGCCTGGGTTCATTGGGACAGGAGGAGCCAGCTCGACGGCATTCATAATTTCTGTTCGACTCACCGTAAGGGGAGTGAAAGCTTCGGGCACCTTCTCTGTAGCCCTTGTCCTGTTTTTGCCATTTTTATTGTTTCCTCCATTCTTGTTGGAGTCTTTCTTATCATCGGCGACCTCAACCTTGGGGCTCTTACCATTCTTCTTCTCTTTCCTTTCCTCAGCTAACACAACATTGTACACCTTTTCGAACAACTCCTGTCGAGTTGTGACCGTTCGGACTGTGAGCTCGTAATCCAGGTCTTCCGAGGAAATACCACTTCGGAAGTAATTTATCACCGCCCTGTAAGTGAGATCCTCTTCAATCTTGTCAACCATTTCTTTGAACTTGGTGAAGTAGCTCATGGAGCTTTCATTTTTGGCTTGCACCAAGTTGTTCAGATCAGTCACTGTTACTTTTCGAGCTCCAGCAGTCGAGAAGCGATCAAGGAACTTGGTTCTTTAACATGTCCAGGTGGTTATGCTGCCAGCTGCCAACCTATTAAACCACGTCAAAGCTGCTCCTGTGAGGGTACTTATTAGGGCTTTGCACATATTGTCGTCTTCATTGGCGACAAAGCACATCGTGGCCTCCAGGTGTGCTATGTGACTTCTTGCATTGGTGGCTCCAGAGTACTTTTCCAGTAGTGGAAGTCTGAAACTTGGAGGAGGTCGACTGTCTCTCATCTCCTTGGATAGAGGTCGAAGAGCAAAATCAACTCGTTCAACCTTTCCAGTCTCCTTTTTCTTCTCCTCCTCCCATTGTTCAAATTTCTTTTTCATCAACAACCATTCCCGAGCGTCGGGTCTTTCATCTCCTGGAGGGGGAACAGCATTTGACTTCTGACCTTCACTTCTTGGGGGAGTTACCTGCCTACTCCTCCTGTCTCTGTGAGAATGAGCCCTCTCTGATCGGACTGGAGATCTATGCCTGTCGTTTCTTTGTGGCGACCTGCGCCTATCAGCTCCGGATGGCGACCTGCGCCTATTATCTCCGAGTGGCGACCTGCGCCTCTCGTCTCTTATAGGCGACCTGCGCCCGTTCCTGTCTCTATGAGACCCTGATCTCTGTGTCCGTCTTTGAGGAAACGCGTACATTTGTTGGCGGTTAATTGCGTCCTCAAATCAGATTGAGCCTCCTGCTCCCTGTTTCTGGTGAGGCTAGCACTTAAATCGTTACTTGGCACATGAACGATAGTGGGAGCTCGCTGAACTATCCTGTCCTCGCCATTCTGCCCCACACCTTCATTTGGCCTAGCACTCCTGGCCTGTTGCCTGTTGGAGACTTGGGAGGGAGCAATCCTTTCTGATCGAACATCGGCCTGCTCTGCCTCTTCCATAGCTATCAAATCAGTAAGAATCTGAGCTCGCTCCAGCATCATTTCTTTCTTGCTCATGGGATTAGTGGAGGGACCTGCCCTATTTCCCATGTTCACCTGTTCAGCCGGACGTTTTGGAGGAGGTGGAACTCCTTGCCCATCCATATGCCTTTTCCCTCTCCTAGTGTCCGGCAATCCCCTGCAATCAACAACACTGGTAGAGCGCGTGGCTCTACCATGAGGACAATTTGGTGGGGGAGGAGGCAAGTTCAGGTTTTCAGCATTTGCATTCGTGTTGTTGTTGTTTTCTTCTTCATGCCCAAGTGAAGCCTCAGATACGTGTCCGTCTGAAGTCACCGTTGTTGTAGGTTGATGGAGTTTTCGAGGTCAAGCTAAAGCATGATTCCCGACAATGGAACCAAACTGATGCTGCAGGAATTGTGCTTAACAATCTTCCTCCACGTGGCAGGACGAATCACCTGACTCCTTGACCTGAAATCAGAACCCACGACTAGCCGGACGTGTCTCCGGCGAAGACCCCTACGTGAGTAAGAACACAGTTGTATAAGGCTCAAAATGTATTGAATAAATGAATTCCAATAACAAAATGGCAGTTACCTTTTACCGTTTGGTGTAGTGATGAAGTATTTATAGACAAGAGTGGTGTATTTTTGGGGAGGCGACATGTGCTCCGAGATTGTAGCGGCAGTTACTTGGTCGTGGGAACGTGCCTGTAACCGTCCCTGATTTATAGGGATACTGTTATGGGAAGATTGGTCCACGTGCGTCAATATCTGTTAGGTCGACACTTGGTGGTTAGGTCGAGGTCGCCACTTGTGGAATGGTCGACCTGACTGTCGGGTAGAGCATGGCTCGTACCCCAATTGTAATACGGATTCTGAGGTCGGACTGAGTTAGGTCGGGACCTGTTAGGTCGGACCATGGACTTAGTCGAATATTTGAGATGGGCCTTGGGCCTTGCTTTGATTGGGCCAGGATCATTGAGATCGTGGGAGTCAAGGCTGTATATGATTGGGCTGTACCCGTTTGGCCTAACTCGACACTTTTGGTATGTTCATTATTATTATTATTTGTATTATTATTATTATTATTTTATTATTATTATTTTATTATCTTTATTATTATTATTATATTATTATTATTATTTTATCATTATTATTACTATTTATTATTATTTATTATTATTTATTATTATTATTATTATTTTATTATTATTTTATTATTATTATTATTTATTATTATTATTTTAATTTATGTTTGACTCACTTTTGAATAAATACACACGAAATGGTAAAAATGCCCCTTTAAAAGTCATGTGCCGTGCACATGTGTTTCATTCCGTCAAAAAATTAACGATTTCGTTAGTTTTTATACCAATTTGCTAAAAATTGCAAACTTAGGGCATTGATTGACCAAATTGCACTTTTGGCTGCCGTATTGCAAGTATGTGTAAAACTTAGGTCACCAAATTGCAATTGACCCTACTGAAAATACCCCTAAAAAATGTCATGTGCAATGGCACACGACTAATTCAACGAAAAAAAGTAACGGGGTTGGTGACATTGACCACGAAAGGGCAAAGGGCAAACCCCGGTGCGTCAAGCAGGGGTTGGGAGAGGAAACCATTTGCTAGAGTCTTCCCCTGACAAACGCAAAAAAATGAGTTGAATGTGTTGGATGCAAAAAAAAATGAGTTTGGTGATCAAATCCACAAAAAGTGAATAATTGGGTGGTTTTTTGTTTTTTTTTTTTTTTTTTTTTGCATTTTTTCCTCGTCAATATATGCACACATACATATTCAGGATAATAAAAAACTTAAATTAATTTTCTTTATTTTCCATTGTGACAGGTCATTTCCAATTTCCTATTACCATTGTTTTGCACCTACTTATTGTTTCTCATAAGCCAAGTTAACCAAAACTTGGATATATATATCTTGGAAATTGTCTAGAAAGCATTTTATTAAGAAAATCAGGATTTAATCGTAAATTTATCTTCTCACGCATTACGCGAGATTTTGAACAATCATATGAATTTCATGACTATGCTGGATAATCCAATGATGGAAATTACTGATACTCCAAAAATCTACTCACTGCCTAATGATGATGAGGAACATACCAAAAGTGGGGGTTGATGAAGCTCCAAAGGCAGGCATTGAACTCCCAAAAGCAAGTGATGATGAAGCACCAAAAGTCGGTGAGGAAACTAGTGGTGAAGAAGACTGGGCACCAAAAACGCCAGTTGAACGGCTGATACCCCTGCTGATTATTGAACGGCTGCCTGAAACCTTGTTGACCCTGTGGTGGACCATACCTAAGGTTCGGATGAACATTATTCACAGCGTTGTAATTGAATTGCGGTGGCCTCTGACCCTGCTGATTGAACCCTATAGCATTAACATCTACCACCTCATTCATCTGAAGAGTGGGACAAGAATATGTCGAGTGAGTCACATCACCACAAATACCGCAGGGATGAGGTTGTTGACCCAAAACCAATGTCTTCAATAGACTTTTAACATCTTCCAACTCAGTCTTCAAATCACTCGTTGTATCACCCGATCCTGCTACACTGACTTGTCTAATGCTAGACCTCCTCCCATGAGTCCTTGTGCTTTTGGCTAATTCTTCTATCAACCGCTCTGCATTCCTGGTAGTTTTGTTCAGAATACTACCTCCACAAGCAGAATCCACCCACCGTTTGTCCTGCACAGTCAAACCTCCATAGAAGTATACAATAAGCTGCTCTTCATCAAAGCCATGATATGGACAGCTTCTGCAAAGCTTGTAGAACCGGTTGTGATAATCATATAACGATTTATCGGACCGCTGCTCCATGTTGCTGATATCCCTCTTCATAACATTAATCTGATCTGGAGGGAAAAACTCATCAAGGAACACCTCCTTCAACTGCTGCCAAGAAGTAATGCTATTGGGTGGCAAGTGATAATACCACGCATTTAGAGTAAAGGAAAACGCCCTCAACAATAGTTGCTCTAGAGGAAGTGCAGCCGGCTTCATGCTCTTGCAAATCTGCACAAACTGAGCTATGTGCTGATTCGGATTCTCCCCTGTTATCCCATTAAAATGGGGCAACTGGTTCAACAGCCCCGACTTCAACTCAAAAGTGACCCCAGCCGGCAAATCAGGAAATAGCACTGCTTGTGGTTGCTCATTCCAGTTCGGAGCAATCTTTTGCCTCAATGTCCGAAGTGGGGGGTTGTTATTGCCTCTTCCATTACCCCCATTGTTCACAACATCTGGATCGTTATCACCCATGCCGTTATTATTATTCATCTCGTTCCGCTATAAATTTCTTTTGTACCTAAAATATCTTTCAATTTCTGGAACAAAGGGACTAGCAAACTGATTAGCAGAACGGGTATGGACCATAAAAGGTTCCACACCACAAGATGACAATTATAATAAAGCTCACTAAACAGGAAACAAGAAAAAGAAAAAGAAATAGATTAAGAAAAAGAAAAAGAATAAGATTGCAAACAAATAAACACCGTTTCCCGGCAATGGCATCAAAATTTGACAGGCTAAAGTCGCACGCCTACAAATTAATTACCAAGACAAGACTCGGCTACAAAACTGCAGCTAGGACAAGTCCAGGGTCGATCCACTGAAGAACGGTTATTTATTTGCACAATTGTCACTTGACAAGATTAGGGGTTTAAGATTGATTTTAATTAACTTCCTAAGATGGGAATAAAAACTAAGTTTGAAACAATTAAAGGAAAGTACTTTGGATCAATTATTTTCCCCGTCTATCATTCAAATATCATAGGTTAACTCTTTTCACTTTTACCCTATTCACTCGATCACAAGATTTCTTTCAATCTCTATCTCTTTCTTTAATTATAGTTAATAGCAATGACACATTCACTAATAACCCTAATCAATACTTAAACCTAACTGACACTGTCTAGATTCACAATATCATTTGATTCCTATTTAAGAGATTAAGATCGAGAACACGTTCTAATGTTATTTCAATTAGATACTTGTCTATTTTCTTCCTATTCACAATTTACCATGACACATGCATAAATCATAAATTTGCTACTTGCGAAACCCTAAATTGACACAATCTTAGGGGATTCTAGAAATGAATTAAGATCCAAGATTCAACAATTGGCTTAATTGAAAAACTCTAGAAATCAAATCAATCAATTAAAACAGAAGAAAATATGAATATGATAAAATAGATGAAAAGAAATTAACCTCAATTGAATTCAAGACGGTTCCAAATATTGAATCCAAAGCAAGAAATTTAGTTCTCCATAAAAAGTGATAAACTCTCTATGAAAAAGTAATAATAAAAAGTTCAACCCTAAAACAGAAGTTAAAAGGAGTATATATACTCCTCCAACCAATAAATCTAATCTAACTAATAAAAGAAAAAGGAAAAAGAAAATTAAATAACATTATAACTCTCCCGGTCAACGAAGCCTTGGTTCGGTCAACCCGCTTTAGGACTTCACTTCACCCACGTGCACAGGAAATTAAGTTTCCTAAATTCCTTATTTCACTTTGGTCCTCCTGCTTTCCAAATTCTCCTTCTGGCCACCAAACTTTCCTGCTCTGCAATTTGGTCCTTGAAGCTTCCTGCAATTTCACTCAGGCCCTTGGATCTTGCTATTGACTTGAACTTGCGGGCTCCCTTGGCATCCCCAAAATAGGACTAACTCATATTACCATAAAATACCAATAATAATCTCTCCTATTACAATGTTTCCTCAATAATACAAAGTATAGCAATTTAACTAATATAAACACAAAATGTAACCAAATTGCTATAAAATGCCCAGAAAAACCGAGGAATTACGAAAGCTAAAAACAACCTATCATGTACTGCTTGTGGTTGCTCATTCCAGTTTGGAGCAATCCTTAGCCTCAACGTCCGAATTGGGGGATTGTTATTGCCTCTTCCATTACCCCCATTGTTCACAACCTCCGGGTCGTTATCACCCATTCAGTTATTATTATTCATCTCGTTATGCTGCAAATTTCTCTTGTACCTGAAATATCTTTCGATTTCCAGAATAAATGGACTAGCAAGTTGATTAGCAGAACGGGTATGGACCATAAAAGGTTCCACACCACAAGATGACAATAATAATAATGCTCAACTAAACAGGAAACAAGAAAAAAGAAAAAGAAATAGATTAAGAAAAAGAATAAGAGTGCAAACAAATAAACTCCGTTGCTCGGCAACGGCGCCAAAATTTAATAGGCTAAAGTCGCACGCCTACAAATTAATTACCAAGACAAGACTCGGCTACAAAACTGCAGCTAGGACAAGTCCAGGGTCGATCCACTGAAGAATGGTTATTTATTTGCACAATTGTCACTTGACAAGATTGGGGGTCTAGGATTGATTTTAATTAATTCCTAAGACGGGAATAAAAAAAACTAAGTTTCAAACACTTAAAGGAAGCACTTTGTATCAATTATTTCCCCTTCTATCATTCAAATATCATTGGTTAACTCTTTTCACTTTTACCCTATTAACTTGATCACGAGATTTATTTCATTCTCTATCTCTTCCTTTGATAATAGTTAATAGCAATGACACATTCACTAATAACCCTAATCAATACCTAAACCTAACTAACACAGTCTAGATTCACAATATCAATTGATTCCGTTTTAAGAGATTAAGATCGAGAACACGTTCTAATACTATTCCAATTAGATACTTGTCTATTTTATTCCTATTCACAATTTACCATGACACATGCATAAATCATAAATTTGCTACTTGTGAACCCTAAATTGACACAATCTTAGGGGATTCTAGCAATGAATTAAAGTCCAAGATTCAACAATTGGCCTAATTGAAAAACCCTAGAAATCAAATCAATCAAATAAAACAGTAGAAAATATGAATAGGACAAAATAGATGAAAAGAAATTAACCTCAATTGAATTCAAGACGGTTCCAAAAATTGAATCCAAAGCAAAGAAATTAGTTCTTCATAAAAAGCTATGAACTATCTAGGGAAAAATAATAATAAAAGTCTATATCCTAAAACTGAAGTTAAAAGAAGTATATATACTCCTCCAACCAATAAAACTAAACCTAAATTAAATACTAAAAGAAAAAGAAAAACTAAATTAAAACCACATTAAAACTCTTTCTCAGTTCCCACGTCGGTCAACCCACGTGGTCCATGGTCAACGCGCTATCCTTGCTTCACACGCTTTGGCCACCCACGTGCACAGAACAGTTTCCTAAACTTCCTTGTTTTCACTTTGGTTCCTGAAGCTTCCCTGTTTTTCACTTTGCCCCTTCATCCAGTTGACTTGGCTTGACTTGAATATTGACTTTCTAATTAGCCTCTCCAAAATAACGTTGTCTCATATTACATAGAAATACTAAACATAATATTTCCTATTACATTGTTTCCTCACTAATACAAACTATAGCAATTTAACTAAAATAAATATAAAATGTACCAAAATTGCTATAAATTGTCATGAAAAACCGAGGAATTACTCAAGCTAAAAACAACCTATCAATGAACATAGTGTACTAAGTAGTACTCCCTTCGTCCCGATTTAAGGTTTACACATCCCTATTTGTTACGTCCCAATTTAAGATTCACCCTTCATTTATTCCCAAAAAGAAAATTAAAGAACCGTGTTTTGGACAACTTTATCCTCATAGTTCGATAATTACAGTAAACCATAATTTACCAACCTACTTAAATTATGAATAAAGTTTCGGACAATTATGTCCTCAATCCACTTAACATTATTACCCTTTTTACATTGATTTCTTAATCCCCATGCAAAGTCAACGGGTAAACATCAAATTGGGACATAGGTTACTTTTGGAAAATTGAGTCTCACATTGCAACGTGTAAACTTAGTGGTAGTATGGTGCAATTTTCCCTAAACAAAAAAAAAACTAAACAAACCCCATCGACCTAACAAGTGCTTTTCACAGGGAAAATGATGTGTTTTTATTTATTTTTTTGGTACACGTGTGAATGTGTGCCCAAATTTATTTTTTTGTTGGATTCACGCGAGTTTGAAAACATCCGGTTTAATTTGAAAAACGGAGTCGCCACGCCATTTTGATTTCCTCAAAACTTTGAAAAAAAGGTTTTATGGGTTCGGAGGTTAAGTTACCCCTTGGGAAGAACGGATCGTCGTTCACCCAAGGTGCCTTGCCGTAGCAAGTCTCCCAAGATTCCATTTATCGTACTTGCTTGTGTGCTTTCTTATGTGCATGTGTTGAAAAGAGGGGGGGGGGAATGTCCCAAGTTGTCTTCCGGACGTACAAACCATTTATTGGTTGTCGCTCGGGATTCCTTGGATTTTTATGTGTTCGGGATTTTGATCCCTTCCTCATCTTGGACTTGTGATCATCGCTTTTTAACCTTGGGTCTTGCGTGATCGAGAGAAGGACTCTCTTTTATAGTCCAAAATGAGGTTCTTTAGAAAAGGTTGTCCTTAGCCCATCAATCCTACGCCTTGAGACGATTGAGCTTATATTGGAGCTATCATGGTCGTCTCAAGCGATAATCGGAGATATAGGTTCAAGGTTTATCCCCTTTCTAAAGAGCTTATGGCACATTTTAATGGAAGAAACGATGTAAAGATAGGATCTTTACACCGGTCCGTTTCGAAGGTTTGCTAATGGGGATATGGGAAAATGCATGTTTTAGGATAAAAATGACATTTTTAGTGAAAAGATGACATTTTTAGGTTGCAAAGGATGCTTTTGATTGCAAATGATGCTTTTTAATGTAAAGAAGTGATCTTTATGCAAAGGATGCATTTTTATGAGGAAAATTAGCATTTTATATGCAAAGGATGCATAAAGATGACATTTTTAAAGCAAATGATGCTACTTTGATGATAAAGAAATGATCTTTAATGCAAAGGAAGAATTTCTTGAGGAAAAATGGATTTTAGGTGCAAAGGATGCACCTTTATTGTAAAGACTTGATTTTTATATGCAAAGGATGCATTTTTAATGGAAAGCATGGGTTTTTAGGTGCAAAAGGATGCACCTTTAATGAAAAGATTACATTTTTATGAGCAAAGGATGCTATTTCATGCAAAGGATGCAAAGGGAAAGGGGGTATGATTTATATGAATAAAGATAGGATCTTTAACAACAAATACCAAGTCACAAGCAAGATAATAGTAATATATGAATGCAAGGAGCAATTAGATCACATAGAACAAGTAGGATGCAAGGTAAGGGAGTGAGAGGTTACCAATGGTGGTGACCTCTTCTTCTTTGGATCTTGCCTAGTGGATGGACCAACTTGGAAGGCTTCAAGGAGGAGGGAGGTGGCTTCTTGGCACTCTTCACCTTCTTGGAATTTCACAGCAGCTGCTTGAATAGAGTTTTTGGAGCTGAATATGGTGTGTTGTGTGTGTTAAAATGGGTAGAGGATGGCTCTATTTATAGGCAGTCTGGAAATAGCCAATGAGGCCGTGCGGCTAGGAGTCCTCTCCTAATGCAGTCGTGCGGCATTATCCAGTATGACTCAGCATCTTTCTAGAATCATGCAAGGTGGCAATTCTAGAAGGATTCCTAAATCAATTAAAACGTGCCTTTTTAATTTAGAGCATTCCCTTCAGCCCTTGGGAGGTTTGGAACAGTTCCGGAATTGCTCCGGAACTTTAGAAAAGTCCGGGGAATTACCGGGAAACTTTACCGGAAGGCATGAGCCAGATTTGGGTACTTACAGAAGCCCCTCGGCAACGTCACTTGCAGGGCGAGTGGGGTTGTCGATAGAAAAGGATCCGATCTGGCGAATGCCGAGACGGATTAGGTGACCAAAGTGGTTGAGTGGCTGAACCTTAAGGTAGGCTACCTACGTATCCCGGGTGGGAATCAAGCCAGATCGTAGTTCAGAATAAGATCCTCAGGGGAATGGCGGAGAGAACTGGTCTCTTGCCGAGGAAATAGAAGAGAAAGTGACCTAGGAGGTCAAGCAATTGATCCTACTGGGGATATGCTAGGAGTGACCGAGGTGGTCGGATATATGGACCTCTATGAGGGGCTACTTCACCACTGAGGAGCGATAAAGGAACGGGGTGACCAAAGTGGTCGGATGGCTGGACCTTTTATGAAAGGCTACTTCACCACTGAGGAGCGATGAAGGAACAGGGTGACCAAAGTGGTCGGATGGCTGGACCTTTTATGAAAGGCTACCTACGTATCCCGGAGGAATCAAGCCTTGATCGTAGTTCAAGCATCACTAGATAGTTAAGAACGATGTCTAGGATCCTTGAGGTTTTTACAATTAATGGAGGTTGTCACCTGATTGGATAATAAAGCTTACGTCACTATCGAGTGGATAGAGGTAGCTGAAGTTTGGAGAACTTGAGCGTACTTCTCAATCTGTGATAGAGGTAGCTTAAGTTTAGAGAACTTGAGCGTACTTCTCAATCTGTGATAGAGGTAGCTTAAGTTTGGAGAACTTGAGCATATTTCTCTATTCGTGATAGAGGTAGCTTAAGTTAGGAGAACTTGAGCGTACTTCACTATCTGTGATAGAGGTAGCAAAAGTTTGAAGAACTTGAGCGTACTTCTCAATCTGTGATAGAGGTAGCTTAAGTTAGGAGAACTTGAGCGTACTTCACTATCTGTGATAGAGGTAGCAAAAGCAAAAGTTTGAAGAACTTGAGCGTACTTCTCAATCTGTGATAGAGGTAGCTTAAGTTAGGAGAACTTGAGCGTACTTCACTATCTGTGATAGAGGTAGCAAAAGTTTGAAGAACTTGAGCGTACTTCTCAATCTGTGATAGAGGTAGCTTAAGTTAGGAGAACTTGAGAGTACTTCACTATCTGTGATAGAGGTAGCAAAAGTTTGAATTTTGACAATTCGGAGGTTGTCACCTAGCGTTATCCCGTTATAACGGAAGTAACGGAGGCGACTGGGGAAGAAAGTCTATTTGCTTAGGAGATAAAGGATACCTTTTGAAAACGACGTTATCCTAGTTAAAGGATAACAGGAATTTATATGCCCAAGTGGAAAGTCCAGGGGCAAAAAGGTAATTTCTGCTCAGAGCGAATGAGGCCGCCCGGCATGAGATGGAGAAAAAGAAGTCGTACGGCTAGAAGATTAATTTTTCCAGATTATTTAAAATAGATTTGAACGGGGACTGGGCATTATTGCCGCCCATCAGTCGCCGAGGAAGAGAGAGAGGAGGGAGAGAATTTTTCCAAAATCCTTCAATTCCTTTGCTTCTATTGATCTAGATGGATCCGGAGGGGAATCCGATGCCAAGGCAAGCTAGAAGGAACATCTCCGAAGCCGCACGAAGGAGGAGGAGAGAGCTCGTCAGCACGGAGAGGAAGTATGACTTCCTTACGCCTCCGTCGGAGCTTTATCCGGGTAGAAGGGAGCACAAATCGACGAACCCTCAATCGGTTGGGGTAAGCATTCGTAATTTGCTCAATTCCGTCGATTTTGATTGAATTTTGATTGACTTTAGGGCTTGACTCGAGTTTTAGGAATTTCTCGAATTTCCCTATGATTTTTGATGATGATTTTGAAATCTTGATGATTAACTTATGAGGCTAAGAAGATAAAAGAATATGCATGTGCAATTTATTTGAAAAATAATGAGAATGACCCATATTTTCGAAAATAAATGAGAAAATAATTGTCTAAAATGTGACGGAGTCCTTGCATGTGCTAGAACTAGGTCGATTTTTGATCATGAATGAGGAAACGGGATTTTGGACGATGAAAAGGATTCATGCATGCCATTTTTGAGAAAAAATTAATGCTTATGTGCAAATAATTTTGAAAACTGTGATTTTGTGCTTAGGAGAGCAATGTGCTTGACATGATGTGGTTCAAGTGATGAAAAACACGCTATCTATGCAAATGATGCTAGAAAATTTTTGTGAATGCTTTTCTTTTGAAAATATGTGCACTTTTGAATATATGCATGCTTTTTGAAATGAGATGAAGGACTGACACATTTGTTGTGTTCTCTTACAGGAGAACAAATCCAGGGGACCTTTCGAGATTGTTGTCAGGCTATGGGAGAGGATGCCTGATTTTGAGAAGAATGGGGTGAACCCCAAGCATCTTGTGAGGGCTACCGGCCTTGATTTATTTATTGAGGCTATCGGCAGGGGTATTCACATTACCTCCAAGAGCAAGGGCTTGATCCAGGCCCTCTCGGAGTTCTGATGGGACACCACCAACAGCTTTCACCTTAGCTGGGGGGAGCTTACAGTGACTCCGGCCGATTTCACTGCTATTACTGGCTTACAGTTCATCGGGAGGCCTGTGACCTGGAGGAACCATATCACGACGGAGGAGTTTAGAGCTTTGGTTGGGTTTGAGCTTATTCCCAAGGGGCTAGGGATGGAGACAAGGAACGTCGAGGTGGCAGTCCAGAACTACATGCAGGGATTTGCTGCTAATGAGGTGACTGCCCACCAGCTTGCTAGAGCCTTTGTGTGGTTGATGCTGTCAGTCACTATCTTTGCCAATTCTGGGACGCTGGCTATGACTTGCCTTCTCGACTCTTTGGAGGATGTTGATGGGATTGGGACGGTCTCCTGGGGCGAGGCCGGATTTGCAGAGCTTTACTTCTCCCTGGACATGTACAGCCGGAACAAGGCTGCCTCCATGGACTGCTTCTCCTTTGCTCTTGAGGTATTCTCACCTTCTTTCTTTTCTCTTTTCTATTTTGTCTTGAGACTTTTATGAGATAGAAATGACCATTTTGATGTTTTGAACATGCAGGTCTGGTTTTGCGAGGTGATTAGGTTCTTTCCGTGGAACCAACAGAGTGATGCTACCATCTTTCCCGCTATGATCCGTTGGAGGGGAGATGCGAGAGATAAGTTCACCGGGAAGACCCGGATCACCTTTGATTACAAGATGGTGAGGCCAGTCATCAACATGGATGGGCACGATGGAGTGGATTTTTACCCTCGGGGGAGGTATCCAGAGATTCTGCTAGGGGAGGCCGTGGAGGCGACTAGACAGAGACGGTGGTTGACCGGGTTGACATGCGATGTCATCTATCTGGGGGACCGCTTTTCCAGGCAGCATGGCCATATCCCTCCATTGGATGCCATTACCCCTCACGATCCTCCAGCACGGATGCTGCAGCCCAGGGATTGGCCGGCGGATGAGATAGCGAGATATCAGGCAGGCATAGCAGCTGAGGAGTACTTTGACCTGGATACCCCGTACGCTATCTTTGTAGAGCAGCAATTGAGGACGCCACAAAAGCTAGTGAAGCTGGCTGTCACTCAGGGGTATGGGGAAGCCGAGCCTTCTGACCCGCCGATGCCTCCTGCTCACCTTTCATACGTGGTGAATGGGGTACCGAGGAGGTTCAGGATACATGTCCCCGACGCTAGGGAGCCCCAGTATACCTTGCCGCCGGACAGCACTGTGAGTACACTTTTAGGGTCTTATTCCCCTTTTCAGATTTCTTTGCTTCTGCAATTCTGAGATTTTCTGAGATTTTCTTTTCTTTTTCTCAGGTTCCAGCTCGCACTTATGACGGCTTGGTCAGGCAGAATAGGGGCTGGAAGGATGTATGCCGGTCCCTCTTGAAGAAGCTGGCTTGCGCTTCAAAGGCTGCAGCGAACGTGCAGGAGCCCGTGCGCAAAAGAAGGCACGTCGGGGGCACGGCATCCACCTCATCGGCCTCAGAGTACTCCTCTAGCGCCATGCCTCGGGGACGGGGACCCAATGCCGGCATCCTGGAGCATCTGGCTGAGTACGAGCACGAGAATGTCCATCTTTCTGATGTAAGCGACAGCGAGGACTTGATGAGGGAAGCAAGCGTTTATGAGCTGAGTAGCGATGAGGAAGGATCGGAGGCCTAGGAGGTCTCTAGAATTGATTTAGGAAGGAAAACAAACAATGAACAAGTTTTATGCACATTTTGTTTATTTTTTGCTTTATTTGGGTGCCGATGGGGCGAAAACAATGTACTACTGTTTTATTTACTTTTCTAGTTTATGCTTTATTAATTTGCATATTACTTGAGCCTCGGGACAGTTTTTTTGCTTGGAATTGGGGCTGAAATTGGGCCAAAATGATATATAATGATATATAACTGCTTGGATGGTCTTTGGACATGTTTATGTACAGGTCTTGGTTGGAAAAGTGGGGTGAAAACTCCCTTTGGGCAGCAACTTGGTTGCTGCAGATTTGTCTTCCACATCAGGCAAATGAGGCCGTGCGGTCTGGTCTCTGGAGCAAATGAGGCCGTGCGGCTCACAGTTCTGTATGAATTGGTCTTTTTCAGAATAAAATCAAGGCTTGGCCATTTCATTTCATTTTTACTCGAGACTTGTCACAACTGTTCCCAGAGCACATATTGGACCTAAAGATATCAACTTTGATCATTTTGCAATGGAGAAGCCCGTCAGATTGCAAAGGGGAAAAGAGATCATTTTCTGTCCGATCTTCAGTCTTGGGTGAGATACAACTTTGAATCTCACAAGGGGTTGTTTGATTCTTCATTCTTCTCGAGGGCTTGGACATACACCGTTTTCCCACCCAGGGCTATCCTCAGGAGCAGGAAGAGTACGATCTTGACTACGGTCTACTTGGATTGGTACGAGAGGGAGATGGGAGTGACTCAGGTCATTTTGGGAGAGAGACGTCAGGCTTTATTGGGGGCTGACTACGACTCGAGTAGGACTCTGAGGGAGACTGAAGCTAAGGCGAGTCACCATAACCAGTCGGGTGACCTTATCAAAGACATGGAACCTCGATATAAGAGGCTTTCTGAGGTCGCTCCCTTGACTGAGGCTCAGAGGGAGGAAGTGCGAACTCGTGCCCGAGTAGAGAAGGCACTTATTGACATGGGTCTAATGGAGGCTCCAGTGAGGATACCGGAGATCGGAATGAGGGAGACCGACATCATAGAGAAGAAGAGAAAGAAAACTCGATGGGGTCGAGGTAAAGGGAAGAAGACCAAAGAAGACTCAGTGAATGACGACTGATAGATCTTTTCTTATGATTCCCTTATTGCCATTTTGCAAACACAGTAATTTATTAGGCATTTTATTGTATTTTAGATCTTTGTAGCAGGTTAGCAGAGTCAAGAGTAGACCGTGCTTGAACTCATCAAGAAGTTTTTAACTTGTAATGAACAAGAAATATTATCTTAGAAATTAATCAAGACACAATTCATGGAAATTCAAATGTCTTATTGATTGCTCAGGACCCGTTTTATGAAAACTTGAATGCCCTTTATTTCGCCCCCTTTTTTTTATTGTTTAGTTAGACCGAACCATATATGGCTGCCTACGTTCCCCTTTTACAAGAAAGACTAAGGGGCTCAGGTCTTCATAGTTCATTCTGGTGAACTTTTTTACGTGCAACCCTGTTTTTTGCCTAGACCGCCCTTTTTGGGTTTTCAGCCTAGCTGGGCATTACTCTTTTTGCACTAAGATTTTTTTTCTTTTTTTATGTGCAACCCTGTTTTTTGTCTAGACCGCCCTTTTTGGGTTTTCAGCCTAGCTGGGTATTACTCTTTTTTGCACTCTTTTTTATTTTATTTTTTTATTATTTTTCTTTTTTTTTTAGACATAATACCTTCGGAGCTTATCACTGTTGACTGGGTGGGCAAAGGGATTGCCATCCAGGTCTGCAAGCTTCATGGCTCCTCCCGATAGTATCTTCTGCACCACGTACGGGCCGATCCAAACGGGTTCTCATTTTCCCAGGGGGTTATCTCTGTTAGGGGGCTTCACTTTCAACACTAAATCACCCTCTTTGATATCCCTGGCCTTGACTTTCTTGTCGAATGCTCTGGCCTTTCGCCTCTGGTAGGCTCGGGTGTGCTCTATGGGTTTGAGCCTTCTTTCGTCGAGCAGGGCCAACTCATCATGCCGGCTACGCAGCCATTCTACTTCGTTGACACTGTTTTCCAGGAGGACCCTTAATGACGGGATTTCCAACTCCACTGGTAACACTGCTTCCATCCCGTAGGTTAGGGCAAAGGGAGTTTCTCCCGTAGCTGTTCTGACAGTCACGACCACGGGTGGCCATTTTACGGATGATCCGTTCGAGCGTCTTATTAGCAGCTTCTACGGCTCCGTTAGTCTGAGGTCTGTACGGGGACGACTTGTGGCGAGTGATCCTGAATTCTGACAGCAATCTACCGCATTCCCTTTCAAAGTGCGACCCATTATCAGAAATGATCTCATTGGGCACTGAATGTGCGCTCGCCCGAAATTTGTTTTTCGTGAAAATGAAGGAGTCGCCACGCCGTTTTAAGAGGAAACATTGAAAACCTTTTTTTTGACAGAGAAAGTACGGGTTCAGGGGTCAGGTTACGTGTTGGGAAGAACCGAGAGTTTACCCAACACGCCTCATCCATAGTCGAGTCTTTCAATTAAACATCCAAGCAAATCCAAAAGTGTGTGCATGTGTTGATAATGAACAAATTGAGTAATCATGTATTTTATTCAATATGAGAAAGAGATTTACAACTCGTGAGCCCATTATTTAGGGAGGCCACATCCTTGCTACAACAATCTAAAACAGATTACAACTGAACGAGGTTTCTGCAAATGGGTCACTATATGTCGCATGACATATGGTTCCAGTGACTACATGTGTCGTGTGACACAGGATCACCTCGGAACAATATGTCGCGTGACATACATAAGCCATCTGCAGAAACCTTCACAATGAACACCAGAATCAACAATAACTAATACAGATCCAATTGATTAATCAAATTATGTACGAAATACAGAAATAACAACAAATCGACCCCGGGAGTGTGGATATGGGTAGATCCACACCCCCTTTGGGGTTAGAACACTAATTCAAGCAAATATCCAACAAGAGCAATTCAATTACACAGATCAAATGACTTAAACAGAGAGATTGCGATTAGGATTCAATAATCCAGACAACTAGGGTCTGATTATTGAATCCTAACAAAAGTAAATGAGAGAATTATGAAGAATTAAGTAAGAGGAAGAGAAGAGGGGGTTTAGATTTCGTTACCCTTGATGCTTCCCCGAATCCTGTATCAAGTTAGATACAAGACCCTTCAAATGGTTGTCTCTAGCCTTGAAATCCTGAGGGAATTGATGCAAGGGGTTCCAAGTGAGTTGATGGAAGAAATGGGTTTAGATGAGAGGGATTTGGGTAGGTTGAAGGTAGGAGAGAGAGAGAGGTGTGTTTGGGGGGCTTTGTTACGATGCAATTTGCGCAGAGTAACAGTAGGCTGAAGTTTGGATCCATTTATGAGAGGGGGAGGGTCTTATTTATAGGCTGCAGTTAGTGGCCTCAAGGTGTCGCACGACCTTACGTATCCACTTTCCAGGCCTCGAGTTGTCGCGTGACACAAGGTGGCCATAACCGTTTTTGGCGCCAAAACCAGTTTCTGGAACATTCCGAGAAAATACCCAAAAAGTCCAACAGGTTTTATTCCCAAGAGGTCCCTTTGCATAAGTAAGGTACCAAAAGGTACTTCCTTCACGGGAAACTTATGAAATGTTTCCGGAAGTCTCGGGATCGACCGAGAATTTACCAAAACGCCCATTAATGCAATTTTATTACATTAAAATGCATCTAAAAAGGTTGTGAATTGGATTGGCGTACTTACAGAGCCCCTCGACAACGTCACTTTTGGAAAAAGTGGGGTTGTCGATAAAAATAAGACCCAATCCCAATGAGCATCAAGGGATAAGGTAACGGGATAAAAGGGTGAATCGGGGAGTCTAATGGTTGGACCTTTCTGAGAAAGGATTCCTACGTATCCCTTTAAGAAGGGAATCAAGCCAAATCGTAGTTCGGGAATTACTAAGACTAACTACAAGTAAGAAAGGGGTAGAAATGTGTCTTCATACCTTTGCTGTGCTTACCTGTGACTTCTTTCGGGGTTGGTATTACTGCGGTTGGCTAGTAGCTTCCTTTCATGCCAGGTTGTAGCTGCCGGAGGGTCTCATGCTGCAACTGGTATTTGCGAGTAGCTGTCGGAGGGTCTCATGCTATCGCTGTTGACGAGTTGTAGCTGCCGGAGGGTCTCATGCTGCAACGGGTCTTTCGTGGATGCCGGAGGGACTCATACAACTTCCTTCGGTGTAGGGTAGTTGCCGGAGGGTCTCACACTACTGCTGCTGACGAGTTGTAGCTGTCGGAGGGTCTCATGCTGCAACTGGTCTTTTGTGGACACCGAAGGGTCTCATACCACTTCCTTCGGTGCAGGGTAGTTGCCGGAGGGTCTCACACTACTGCTGCTGACGAGTTGTAGCTGTCGGAGGGTCTCATGCTGCAACTGGTCTTTTGTGGACGCCCGAGGGTCTCATACCACTTTCTTTGGTGCAGGGTAGTTGCCGGAGGGTCTCACACTACTGCTGCTTCTCTTTGTGGATGCCGAAGGGATTCATACCACTTCTTCTTCTACTCTGCTGGGGATAGGTGTAGCTGGCAGGGGTCTCACGCTACTTCTTTTCCTGCTATTTTGTTGTTCTTTTGTTGTTCTTTTGTTGTTCTTTTGTCTGTCTTGTTGTTGGACTGTCCTTGCTGATTGTTCGTCTTTCTTTTGTGCCCTTAGCTTTGCTTGGGAAACTGGGGACTCTACTCTCGTCTGGTGAGATAACTTCTTCCTTTTGGGGTCGGGGGCTCTGTATTTCTGGGGAGTCGGCTTTCTTTCTCTTTCTTTTGGTGTGCTCTGCTTTGGGAGGCTGCTTCTTTCTTTGGGGTGCTCTGCTTGGGAGGCTACTTCTTTCTTTGGGGTGCTTTGCTTTGGGAGGCTGTCACAAACACGGGCTTTTGTATTCTTCCTTTTTTCTTTCTTTCGGCTCGTCTTGAGGGCCAGTCTTTGAGGTATTGTGAGACTCAACTGATCATTGTACCTGCAAGGGGGTCTAAAACAACTCCAAGCGCTGCATCTAACTAAGCTATCTTGTTAGCAAAGATTAACCTATGTTAGCTTGTTTGCACGAGTCTGTCTGTTCTGGGAAGGAAACGCTATCATTTTTAAAGGGTCAGCTTTGTCAGGATTGTGTATGAGGTTTTGGGACTGTCTCGGATATGTGTATAGTAGGGGTCCTCTCCTGTGCACTTTCATGGGCATGTGTATGAGGGTAGGAGGTGTATTACAGCGACGACGAGTCGGAAAAAATGCTCTGGGATAACCACTGCAGGCCTTTCCATACTGTCTGATGTCAACCAAAGGTGTCGCCCGACATGCTATGTATGTTTGGCCTTTTGTGTCGCACGACTGAGGGAGCTCTGTGATGATGTGCCAATTTCGCGGAATAAAATTCGATTTTTCGTTTCTTTGAAAACCAAATAAAATCAGAAAATGGAGTCGCCACGCCATTTTTGTTTTAAGGGCCAAAACTTTGAAAAATGCCCGGAATCAAGAGATTCGAGTTCGGAGGTCACGTTACACGCCGGGAAGAACGTTAGTGTTCACCCGGAATGTCTCGTAAAACGAGTCTTCCAAGCTAAAAACCATTTGTTTGTGTGTGTGTGGGTATGTGTGTGTGTGTTCCTTTGGCCAAAATAAGTTCAAACTGAGAAAAGTAAAAATTGTGAACTCTTTGTAAGACTTTGAAAAAATCCCATGATTTTTGGTGTGATTTTAGGGTTGAGTTTTGGTACTCAAAAGACCTTTGGAAGTTGAAAACCAATTCTGCCAGAATGAAAATGGCAGTGGACACTTGATTTTGAAATGGATTTTAGGGCTTTAAAATCTCAGAATCTGGGAAAAGTTCAAGAATGAAAGTTGTTCAAAACACCTTATATAAGGTTTCTGTAAAAGAACTTTCCATTTTGGAGATGATTTGCTGGACAAAAAGCTTCTGGAAATCTCAGATATGAAATCTGGATTTCCAGAGACTGATGAACTGACCTTTAAAAGATAATTTTAAAAAGGGAGTTTTACTCACGCAAAAAAATAAAGTAAAAATATTTCTGGAAAGCTATGGATGTTGGCTACAAAAAGTATATTGTAGTCAACACCAAATTCCAAGTTTATCTATGTCCAAAAATTTAGACAATGGACTGAGGTCTTAGAAAATTGCTACTGGACAGCAACATTCTAAGGAAGGAAAACATGATTTTAAAGGGGGTTTTGCATCCATGCTTGTCCCCATATCCCTAGGCTTTGATTAGTGATCACTAAATATTTTAGTGGTTATCTACTATATCAAACCATCCTTGGGGTACATTAGGACTTTAAGCATTTCATTTGCTTGGGAAGGGGAATTTTATCCTTTGAAAGAAAGATTTGATGCATGAAAATGATTTTTAGGGTTTTAAAAATGTGTTTGCAAGTAAGTAAAGAAACTTTGAAAGTAATGTTGATCCTTGTAGAGGATCATCCATGGAGATGAACTTCCATGGTGATCCTCTTGGATCTAGGGCAAGAAATGAACAAATTACATCTTCATAGTATGAGATGCATGCATGTATGAGAGAGAATTAGAGTAGGGAGAGGGAGGTTATACCTATCTTCCCTTGTGTTTGTGTATGAATGGATTTAAAGCTTTAATGTGTTTGGTGTTTGATGATAGAGTTGGTTAAAGAGAAAACAAGTAGATAACACTTAAGTCCTCTTTGTTTTCTCTCTACTCCTCCTCTTTAGTGTTGATTTGAGCTTGAGCTTGGTGTGTGTTTAAGAGTGATTTGAGAATGCTTGGAGTGAGATTGGGAAAGTCTCAAGAGAAAATGGTGGCAATCTAAGGATTCCCACTGTTTTCTCTCAGTTTTTCGCCAGGGTACAGCTTCTGTGAGTAAATTGTGTTGTGTAAACTGAGAGAGGAGGGTTCAATTTATAGGCCACTGGGAGTTACATTTAGATCCGCGCGGATCCTTCCGTAGGCGTGCCTGGTGCATTAAATGCTTCTCAAGGCTTTGGACAGGAAGAATAATTTTCAAATTAAGCAACCAGTTTTTGTTCCAGCAGCTTCCATTTCGGGTTTTTGGCCTTTTTTGAGATTCTTTTCCATGCTTAACTCTAAATGGCAATCCCTAATTTACCCTTGCTTTGTTAGGAATGTTAAGGATGTTAGGAATTGTTAGAAATGTTAGGGATGTTAGGACTTTCGTTAATTTTCTAACGAAAATACTACCAACTCAAATTGGAGCACTTACCGTAGCCCCTCGGCGACGGTGCTTTCGAAGGAAGCGGGGTCGTCGATAAGAGTAAGGCTCCATATTTGACAGGATGATCAAGTGATCGAGTGGCTGAACCTAGCGATAGGCTACCTACGTATCCCGAATGGGAATCGAGCCGGCCGTAGTTCGGGTCTTTCGACTATCTTCAGACGTCGACCCTAGAGTGACTGTTTTAGGATGTCAACCTGGCGAGTGAGTTCTGCAGTCGATTGCTGAAAGAAACTCTGATGGGGATAGGACACGACCATTTTGTTCTGATGGCTGAAATTGTGTATCCGCTCTGTTGGGAATAGGAATGACCATTTTCGGTCTGATGGCTGAGCCTAATGATAGGCTACCTACGTATCCTTAAGAGGAATCAAGCCAGTCGTAGTTCGGGTCTTTGACCCTAGAGTGACTGTTTTAGGGTGTCAACCTAAGATTTGACTATTTTTTGGAAGTCGCCCTAAGATCTGACTATTTTTTGGGAAGTCGCCCTATGATTTGACTATTTTTGGGAAGTCGTCCTATGATTTGACTATTTTTGGGAAGTCGCCCTAAGATCTGGCTATTTTTGGGAAGTCACCCTAAGATCTGACTATTTTTGGGAAGTCGCCCTATGATCTGACTATTTTTTAGGAAGTCGCCCTATGGTTTGACTATTTTGGGGAAGTCGCCCTATGGTTTGACTATTTTAGGGAAGTCGCCCTATGACTTGACTATTTTGGGGAAGTCGCCCTATGGTTTGACTATTTTGGGGAAGTCGCCCTAAGGTTTTGACTATTTTTGGGAAATGGCCCTAAGATTTGACTATTTTGGGGAAGTCGCCCTATGACTTGACTATTTTGGGGAAGTCACCCTATGGTTTTGACTATTTTTGGGAAGTCGCCCTAAGGTTTTGACTATTTTTGGGAAGTCACCCTAAGATTTGACTATTTTGGGGAAGTCGCCCTAAGATCTGACTATTTTTTGGGAAGTCACCCTAAGATTTGACTATTTTTGGGAAGTCGCCCTAAGTTTTGACTATTTTTGGGAAGTCGCCCTGGTAACGGTTTCGGTTTGTCGAATTAGGGGATGATTGCGATTTATCGCTTTCCTAGTGTTGTGTGTGATAGCGTTTTAGGTGCCTCAAACCTTAATGATGGTGTCTTAGATGCCTTGAGCCTTGAGGATGGCGTCTTAGGTGCCTCGAACCCTGATGATGGCGTCTTAGGTGCCTCGAACCTTGGTGATGGCGTTTTAGGTGCCTCGAACCTTGGTGATGCCATTTTAGGTGCCTCAAATCTTGGTGATTGCGTCTTAGGTGTCTCGAACCTTGATGATGGCGTTTTAGGTGCCTCGAACCTTGATGATGGCGTCTTAGGTGCCTCGAACCTTGATGATGGCGTCTTAGGTGAACCTTGGTGATGGCGTCTTAGGTGCCTCGAACCTTGATGATGGCGTCTTAGGTGCCTCAAACCTTGATGATGGCGTTTTAGGTGCCTCGAACCTTGATGATGGCGTCTTAGGTGCCTCGAACCTTGGTGATGGCGTCTTAGGTGCCTCGAACCTTGGTGATGGCATCTTAGGTGCCTCGAACCTTGGTGATGGGTGATCTGGAGGTATCAACTTGTTTTGAAACGATTTCCTTCGATGTTCGTATCCTTTCGTTGGGGACAGACTTCGAGGGGATAAACAGTCTTTTGGTGGACTTCATTTGAAGGGATCGGTCTTACGTTTGCTGCCGGAGGTGAAAGAGACGGAATTCCGTCGGCTTTCGTCAGGGATGAACCTAAGTTGAGGTTTAGTTCCGTTGTATGAACCTAAATCGAGGTTGAGGGAGAATATTTGAGGGCCTTCTCGCTGGGGAAGATTAGAGCTTACGATGATTATCGGGGAAAAGAGTGACCGTGTTGGTCAAGCGGCTGGACCTATGGTAGGCTACCTACGTATCCCGAGTGGGAATCAAGCCTAGACGTAGTTCGAAATCCACTGTACAGTTAGGAACAGGTCTAGGATCCTGGGCCTTTTGATAATTCGGAGGCTGTTACCTTAAGGAACTAAAGCTTCCGTCGCTATTTGCGGAGATAGAGATAGCTAAAGCCATGGATAATCATGCAACATTTGAGATATGTTGAGGGACTAACGTACCTTTGCTGTGCTTACCTGTAAGAGAGTAAGTCGCGGGGGCTGTGTGGTAGTGTTGAGAGTCTCGATGTTTCTGATCGAGATGTTAAAACATTTAGGGGCGTGAGGTACCTCTGACCGATTGACATTTGGACTTGGCGTCCCTGACCGATTTGCATTTTGAGAACTTGGCGTCCCTGAACGAATTGCATTTTGAGAACTTGGCGTCCCTGACCGATTTGCATTTGAGAACTTGGCGTCCCTGACCGATTTGCATTTGAGAACTTGGCATCCCTGACTGATTTGCATTTTGAGAACTTGGCGTCCCTAACCGATTTGCATTTGAGAACTTGGCGTCCCTGACCGATTTGCATTTGAGAACTTGGCATCCCTGACCGATTTGCAGACACTGGAGGCGGTCTTCATATGTTTGTGGATGTTGGGGGTTGTCTTTACCAAGTTGCAGACGCCGGAGCTTGTCTTTGCCAAGCTATAGACATGGGGACTATCTTCGCCAAACTGTAGATGTTGGAGGCTGTCTTTATCCATTTTTGGACATCAGAGGTCGTCTTTAGCAAGTTGCAGACGCCGGAGCTTGTCTTTGCCAAGCTATAGACATGGGGACTATCTTCGCCAAACTGTAGATGTTGGAGGCTGTCTTTATCCATTTGTGGACATCGGAGGTCGTCTTTAGCAAGTTGCAGACGCCGGAGCTTGTCTTTGCCAAGCTATAGACATGGGTACTATCTTTGCCAAACTGTAGATGCTGGAGGCTGTCTTCATCCATTGGAGGCCGCCTTTGCCGAACTGGTGATGTCGGAAGATGTCTTCACGGACTTGATGCACTGTAGACCTGGAGCCAAGGTGGTGTTTTCCTAATATGTCTGAGGCCAAAATGGTGCAGGATTGAGGTGTCTGAATCAGGCTGATGTCGACTTTAGGTGTCCGAGCACAAGCTGACGTGGGCTTGAGGGGTTTGTACCAAGGGGGTGTTGACTTGAGGTATCAGTCATTTGGGTAGTTCCGTTGAAGTCATTGGAATTACGCTTCGGTGGAGACCATCCTTGCTGCGGAGAGGCTTTGGGTAGTGATGGAAAACTGGTCTTTCGTGCTTGAATTGCTACATTTGTTAGCAGAGGGACAAATGCACATATGACATTCATGATGATGGATGCATGGAACTAAAAATGATTCGCAATAGCTTAGGGTTTTTTTTTTTTCATGTTTTGCATGTTACATGAGCCCTGGGGAAATTTTTGTGGGGATGCATGTGGTGAGAGGGTTAGTATGTGTTGTGGACTTGTTTGGGACAAACTTTGAGCTGGTGGGGTGATATCCTTTGGTCGCGGACTGAATTGCATGTCATTGATGAGGTCAATTTTGATCTTGGGATGAAGTTGGATTTAAACCCCGGGTCTCGATTGAAATTTCTTTTCAGTCTCGGACATTTGAAGCTAATGCTGACAGGCTCTAGAATCAAAGCATGTTGACATGAATGAACCCTCTTTCGCTTGGGTTAGTTGTGATTTGACATAAATTTGGAGAATGATTTGGCAAAATGCTGATATGAGGAGATTCCCAATTCTCAACTTTTGATGATGCAGCGAGTTGCCATATACCAAGTTCTAAAGCTGAAACTCCAAGATAGTTGTTGAGGTGACTAGGCCTTTCTTCTGAAGATAGGTGTGACTTGACAAAGCCCCATTCCGTGGAAGAGACATAGCGAAAGCCACGGAATCTTTTCTGAATGATTTGATGAAGCCCCAGGTTTGACAAAGCGTCACTACAGAGGTCCAATTAAAGGTTTGACTGTAAAACTGACATACTGATGAAGTACCGAGCCAATCGATCAAAGTGAGAGCCCTCAAGGTGAAGTTGTCATGAACTGAGAAACCCATCTTTGATAACGACTATGAAACTAGAATCCTCTCTTCGAAGAGTGTCTTCCATATGGGAACTGTTAGCCATACTTGGCTGGTTCATGGCTTCAATCATATTCACCCTACGGTTTTTTCCTAGGGAATGGATTGTTGACTGTATTGGGCCCTTGGGGTACCCTTTTCAATCAGTTCTCACACCGCCCTTTTTCAGGGGCATACATCGGGATCCATGGACTGATGGTTGTCTGGTCAAACCTTCATTCACAAGTTCCTGAAAGACGTCGCTCAGAGGCATTCCGAAATTTTCAAGCTTAAGGCTTCGCGGCTTGGGCACATCACCTTTCATTGTTACAATCCTGTCCCGATAGGGCTGGGCAGGAGTCGTGTAGGAGGTGGAAGAAGTCCGGTATCTGTAAGCAGGTGCAACAACTTGCTGCTGGTTGTAAGCCCTCTCAAATTTAGTCCCGGAATTGACCATTGCTAAGTGAGGACCTTAAATGCGGCTTCAAGCATGACTGAAAGATGTCTAGTTGTTCCTCTTCAGAAGGAGGAGTGGCCATCTTGCTCAGTTTCAAATTCCAATGCTTGTAAAAGTCCCTGATGTTCTCGTCGGGACGCTGCATTGTTGTCTGCAGGTCAACTCTATTTGTTTCCCACTCCAAGTTAGCTAGTAATCTGGTCCCATGTAGCCCTGGCCTCGGGTTTTAAGCGGAAGAACCATTTTAAAGCACTGGATTTCAAGGAGAGACTGAAATAGTCAGCCAACTGCTGATTGGTGCACCCTTTGGCCTCCATTGCCAAGGTATATGTGTCCAGATGAGTCTTCGGGCATGCAGTCCCGTCAAAGAGGTCCAGATTAGGCATCACGAATTTGTGGGGCAGGGGAACAATGGAGTCCGGGTCCGTAGGCCGGAAGGCAGATTTCTTAGCGGTCAATTCGGCAATCTGCGCTTTCATTTCCTTGTGTTGTTCCATGAACCAAGCCAGATGAGGGTCCTGTGGTGGAGCCACGGCGTTCAAGCCAGTGACTGAGCTGGAGAGAGGAGCTACCACTGGCGGCAGACTGGTGGAGGGAACGGCCGATCCGGGGATGTAGGTGAAAACCTGTCCTTGGCCCGAATTACCCGGGGGAGCTTGAGTAGGAGCCTGGACGAAAGGATAGAACCTTGCGGCTTGCTGTTGATTTTCAGCTGGCAAAGATGGTGGTAGTAGACCTGAATTGGTCGGGTAGCTCGAGTTTTCCATGAAATTTAAATACGGGTTGTGACCCTTGGTTGTTGAACTGCATGCATGCCTGGCTGGGGTGATGGTGTATAACCGGGAGGATACTGTGGTTCGGTGATTCTGATGAGACAGGGATTAGGGGCTTGGTGGCCCATTGATCCCTGAGTGAGAAATGGGTTTGTGGAAGCTGTGTTAGGAGCAGCTGAACTAGCATCATTCTGTTGTCCCGAACCAAACTGTGGTGGCATCCCAAACTGTTGCTGCGGCACTCTAAACTGTTGTTGTGAAGGTTCGACTTGATCGTTTCCGAACTGAGACGGGATCCCAATTTGCTGTGGCATTCCAAGGTACCCCCAACCATGAGAAGACATTCCTTACTGATTTTGTTCCTACTGAGGAACTGCGAACTGATTCGTCCCGTCAGGCTGCATGGATCCAGTGGTCTGTAGTTGGGGAGCTGGCTGACCCAAAGATCGAGGAGATGGTACCATAGGAGGCTGGTGGTGGCATCCTGGAGTAGTCTGGGCGACCGAGAGTGGGATTGGGGGTTTGCTGTACCGTTGAGGCGGTCATGAAGGGATCTTGTGAGACTTGTGCGGTCACTGGGTCTGCCGTCTTGAACTGGGTTGCTGCCGAGGCATTCCAAACTGCTGGGGCTGAGAAGTTCAAACTGATCCATAGTTGACCGCCGTCCCAAACCCAACTGAGAAGTCATACCAAGCTGATGTAACTGAGAAGCCCCTGACTGATCTGTACCGAGCTGCTGAGGCATACCAAACTGCTGCGACATACCGAGTTGACCCCTACTGCATTGAGGCACACCATACTGGCCCAAATCGGATTGAATTCAATTTGTTTTCCCAAATGACTGTCCCAGACTGAACTGTGAATGTATACCAGACCGAAGCTGAAAGGATTACTGATACAAAGGTTGAGAAGAGTGTGGCCCGGTGGAGGTTCCATGTGAGGAAGGTGAGGGCATTCGTCAAACCAAAATTCCTGACATCTTCCAAAATTGATCATCAACACCTCATTCTGATTGGTA
Source organism: Adenophora triphylla var. japonica (assembly GCA_022495995.1). Lineage (NCBI taxonomy): Eukaryota > Viridiplantae > Streptophyta > Magnoliopsida > Asterales > Campanulaceae > Adenophora > Adenophora triphylla. The sequence continues at coordinate 237,137 of JAFEMH010000698.1, forward strand.
CAAGGGATTTTAATATTAGCCATGATGAATCCCTGGTTCTGATTAAAATTCCGTCCTCAACCTTGGACATCAAAGAACTGCACTTGACAAACCCGTGGCCAATATGGCGATCAAATCTCCCTCTGCTTGGCGAAGCCTTGGTCTGAAGAGATGTGTTGGCGAAGTCTTGATTTTGAAGAAGTGACTCGATAAAGCCTAGTCTCATGATTGTGAATCTTGTAGAGAAATGAAGAACCAACGTGAACCTGGCACGACCAGAGAAGCCCCACTCTAAAGAAATGGCTTGACGAAAGTCCTCCCTTAAAGAGTACAGTGCAGCTCTAATGCAAATTGAATTGTCATGTAGCAAAAGAGGCAACCCATCCTTCTATATTTACTTTATTATTTTCTTTATTCAATTAGTCAACCGGAAGAAAAGACAATTTAGAAATGTATACTTGCAGGGGCATATTTTCGAAAAGTGGGGTCGAATCCCCGATTTGTATTATTTGATGGCCTCATTTGACGAAGGCACAAAAGAACTCGCTTTGGGTTTGACTCTTTTGAGAGAGCATAAGTGTAGAAAGGTTTGTAAAAGTGTATGGAAGCCCCTGCTGACACAAAATCAGTGTTCAGCTCTATTTTTCCTATAATGTAGAAAAAGAAGACTTGTCGAGACATCTGAAAACATGTTTTATTCGAAATGATCACAAGATTGCTTAAAACCCTTTATTAATGTTCGGGTTATTCAACCCCTAATCTCGATATGAACAAACATTTAGATTAATTAAGAGGAGAAAGTCAACTGATACCAAGAGTCGAAGTTGGTGAATGGTAAAGAGAGATTGTGCACATGAGAGGCCATTGATGAGACCGAATTTATGGAATTTGAATGTGTTTATGACCGGACCATTTCTGGTTGCCTACGTTCTCCTCAATATAAGGAGCTCAGGTCGCCGTAGTTCGGGCTTGAACTGTGTTTGGCTTTAGGAAAGGGGTATGAACATTTGTGGTACTTTTGGTGTAAAGGCTCGGATAGGAAGTTTGGATGATAAGGTGCGGGCCTTGAGGTGATTCCGATTCCTTGACAAGTCATTTTGAGTGATTCCGTTGTTTCTTGATCGTCGTCCTTCATCGGGGGTGTTGGGTCCTTGGCCTCATTTTTTTTTTTTTTTGAAGCTTTTGTTTGAACTCCCCTTCTTTTTTTTAAGCACTTGAGGACGAAGGCAAGCCTCTGCTCGAACTTTCTTGATGCATGTGAGGCGAAGGCAAGCCCCCGGTTTTTTGTCGACATGGGGTCAATCTTCCGATGCTGAGTGACCTTTTGTTGTTCTTTGATGCTGCCGCCGTTGTTGACTTGGTCAAGGTGATGATGGGGACATGTTTTGGAAAGTGTATGGCTGATGGAGGCCTTTGTGAGGTAAGGGAAGTGTATGGGGAGGGCATTAGTTGACTTTCTCGCACCAATTAATTAAAATCTTAATCATTTCCAGAGATTATTTGTTGAGCAATGCTAGTGATCATTTAAAATAAAACCATTTCATTAAATGTAATGTAGGTGTGCAAATAATGTCTCAAGTCTAGCAAGAAAAGAAGAAGACTTTTTTATAGAAAATTTAAGATTAACTACAATGTCCAAGGAGGACTTGATTGAATAAAGAAAGTACTAGAACCTACGAAGGTTGACTAAAAGACTGTTTTAATATTAAAGCATGGGTAGCCCCTAGTCTAGCTACTCTTTGTTGTTGGACCACGTCTCTATCCTTCAGCGTTGGAAGCAAATTTGACAGACTATGCTCGCCTTTGGTAACTTCAAAGAATTCATCGCTCACCGGCCCTAACGGTTGCCTTATCTGCCATCAGATCATTATCATCCCATTTACCCTTGGCGTCAGTCGTGAACTTATCGGAGGGCGAGAGTTCAAAGCATTTCACCAAATCCAGCTTTGCCATGGTCACATGCTTGTTGCAGTCAAACCAGCCATTCTCAACATTTGTTGCGACTAAATCATCTGGCTTGCCAAAGTCTATTGAATTCACAAAGCTTGAATCATAAAACTCAATCATGTTTACATTCGTGTTGTTTGGGAAATGATCATTGGCAGGGTTGAGATCACTGAGGCACTCGAGTTTTCCCTTCTTAATTAACCCCTGAATTGCCTTTCTCAAAGCTGTACAGTTGTCGGTTATATGACCGTGATACTGGTGGAAAGCACAATGCTTAGTGGTGTCCAAAGGGATTTTGGGATCCTTGGGCTGATAGTTTCTCATGGGTTCGAGGAGACCCTGCTTTAGCAAGCTATTTAAAACTTTGCTTAATGGAACACCCAAATCCTCAGGATGGGGTTTCTCCTTTGGGGGAGAATAAACTCTTAGTGCTCTTTGATTCGAGATTTGGTCATTGACTTGGTCATCATTCTGAACAGGGTTTACCGGTTTTGGTCCATTGGGGCGCTCAAGCTTGCCCACTTCGATTAACCCTTGAACCGCTCTCTTCAAGACTGTGCAGTCGTCGGTCGTGTGGCCATAATGATTATGGAAGGCGCAGTGCTTACTCATGTCGAGGGGTGCATTTGAGCTCCTTGGATGGTAGACCCTAAGAGGCTCCAAAAGGCCTTCCTTTACTAAACCCTTGAAAATTAAGCCCATGGGCATCCCAAAATCATCAAAATGTTCTCGTTGCCTTAGAGGACCACCATTTCTTGGTTGCTTTTGGATGCCGTCAATTAAACGCAATGCCTTCTTTCCTTTAGTGGATGTTGCAGCCGTGTTAGAAGGGTAAGGTTTATAGCGGTGAGACATGTTCCGACCCGTAGTGCTTCCCCGTGCACGAACCTTTTGATGTAACCATCGATGTAAGCGTCGAGATTTGACTTTTGGTAAAGCTCATTCGTGTCAGATACACAAGATTGGTATGGTGAGATGGCCCGAGTTGAGCGATTGTCGATACTCTCATTGCTAGGCTTTTCTTGTACCTCCTTAATTGGTTTTACCAATAATCCATTGGACGAGTCAATAGGAACACTAGGACTGCACGACCCCGCCACAAGATTGGCATTAGTAAATGAAACCACAGTAGGAAGTACTCTGGTGGGAGGGATGACAGTCTGAGCATTAAAAGCGTGATCGTAACCCTCCTCATAAGGCCTGGCAGTTGCCGAAGATGAGGATATATGGCTCGTAATGGGTGGATACCAGGGAGCAGTGAGTGCGTATCCAAAAGGCTGCTGAAGACATGAGGTTTGAGGCATCGTAACAGTAGGATTGAATGTGTCTTGACCATACTAAGGAACGTGACCACAAGGGTAATGTGTATACTGTACTTGATGAGCAAGAGCAGCTTGCGTAACAACCGGGTGGAGGATTTGATGAGGAGCATTTGACCTTGTCGGACTTCCCAACCGGAGGGGCGGGGTGGAGCTTGGAGGATATTGTGAATACGGTGAGCCTGATGAAGTGGTGATAAAAGCATGGTGGCCCATGTGATCTTGCAGTATCATAGGGGCAAGTGTGCTTCTAGAATTGGAGGGAGCAAGCTGGCCCCCTCTGAACCGTGGAGCCTGAGAAGCGAACTGTCCCAAAATGGCTTGCGGAACCATGTCAAACTGCTGGACTTGAGAAGTTGCGAACTGACCCATTCCGAGATGATGACCTGAATCAGACTGATGTTGTGAAGTAGTAAACTGACCCCTTCCGAGATGATGACCTGAATCAGACTGATGTTGTGAAGTAGTAAACTGACCCCTTCCAAGTTGTGGGGCGAAAACAAACTGACTGAAACCTAAAGGTGAAAACTGAGAGGAACTGGGGGAAGTTGACCAATATCGGACTGTTGAGGAGTATCGATACGATGAGGCCAAGAGGCAGGCTGAGTGATAGGCTGGGGGAAGCTTGGCCCATTAGTAGTTCCACACAAAAGGGAACAGGGCATTTGACGGTAGTTGGCATGCCCGGGAGGGTAATTAGTTCCAATCTTCGCATCAACCGTAAAGGTTCCATTAGGGTTGCGAACAATTGCTAGTCCCTGGGTTCTGATACTTTCCAATAACTGACTGATCTGAGCCTCTTGATGTTGTCGTATCTGTTCCAACATCTGATTCCACTGTTCGGCATTTTGCGGATTTTCGGGGTGCGGAGTTGTACGTCCCCCATCGTTCTCCTCTGAGTTGGCCATTCTGAAACTTTGAGCTGAAGCGAAGGAGGAAACCGATGAAGTATCTGACTCCGGAATGACTGAGCTGAACAAACGATGACCCGGGGTCTTGGTCCAAACTTTGCTTACTATGGAAGGCACAAAAGGGTGTGGTTCAGACTCGGGAAAGCGAAACAGGTTGGTATTTGGGCTTAGGGTTTATGCAACATGCAATTATTTGTTCTTGTTTATTTAAAACATGTTTTATTAAACCTAAGCGGTTGGAAAAGATCGCTCTTCTTTTTCGCAAACTACTCTGGATCCTGGATCAGTGGGCCCTATCACTACGCCTGCGGACCTTCAACCTGTAACCTCAAACAAGGGTTCCGTAGATCAAGCAGGTCCCACCGACCGAAAAGAAAAACGATCCTAAAGTCTGGCGGGTAACCTAGTCTTAACGAGCATTCGATGTAAATTACGGACAAAGCTGACGTCAAAGGTCAAGATCATGTCCGAGGGCTCGACGAAAAGTCGGCATGGTTCGGACTGATAAACGTCCACAATTGATCTTGACTCGTTGCCAGTTAGGCTGTAATTAGGCATGGAATAATCATTAATTCTTGATGACTCAGTGTCATTCTGAGAGTCAGTGTATAATTTGTGCCAGTCAGAGTCAATGTCGAGGCGCCAGTCAATATCTGGTCAAAGTCCATGACGGAAAACCGGCAGGACTTCGACTGATTAGGGTCCCGAAAGATATTGACTTGGTAGGCCGACTAAGGCTTGAAAGGAAAGGTCTATACACAGACAGGGCATGACACGTACTGCGACTAAACACCAACCGGGTCTCGGACAAAGTGTGTTACGGACAAGTGCATGGTCGACACGAGGCTCCATGGGATGTTTGGGTAGTCCCGAGCTTGCACCGAGAGGCGTAATAAGACCAAACGGGCCGCTACAGGGATTTCCCCGGGTTATGGACGTAGTGTGCAGTGTAAGGCCAAGTGCGCGCAGTGTGCAAGCAGTCTATCTTCTTTTTCTGAGTAAAATAGAAATTTTCGCATGTGTCTTAAAAAGCATGATGCATGATTTTTTTTGAAAGTTTTCTTTTGAAAAATCTTTTTTTTTTTTTTGAAATTTTTTTTTTCGAAAATCTTTTTTTTTTTGAAAGGAAATCAACACATAAGCACATAATTACAAAAACTCCAACAGTTAGGGACATGATTTCGACAGTCAAAATTTTGACTTTTTCCGAGGCGGCCAAAACAAACGAAAATGTGCAAACCCGACACACACACACACACAAAAACAAACGGTTTCAAATGCCGGGACGGAAGCTTGACCCTCAAAAGTTTTTCTTTTTTTTTGAAAAGATAAAACTTGTTAGTCCCCAGCTGATTCGCCACTGTGATGATGTGCCAATTTCGCGGAATAAAATTCGATTTTTTGTTTCTTTGAAAACCAAATAAAACCGGAAAACAGAGTCGCCACGCCATTTTTGTTTTAAGGGCCAAAACTTTGAAAAATGCCCGGAATCAAGAGATTCGAGTTCGGAGGTCACGTTACACGCCGGGAAGAACGTTAGTGTTCACCCGGAATGCCTCGTAAAACGAGTCTTCCAAGCTAAAAACCATTTGTTTGTGTGTGTGTGTATGTGTGTGTGTGTTCCTTTGGCCAAAATAAGTTCAAACTGAGAAAAGTAAAAATTGGTAACTCTTTGTAAGACTTTGAAAAAATCCCATGATTTTTGTTGTGATTTTAGGGTTGAGTTTTGGTACCCAAAAGACCTTTAGAAGTTGAAAACCAATTCTGCCAGAATGAAAAAGGCAGTGGACACTTGATTTTGAAATGGATTTGAGGGCTTTAAAATCTCAGAATCTGGGAAAAGTACAAGAATGAAAGTTGTTTAAAACACCTTAAATAAGTTTTATGTAAAAGAACTTTCCATTTTGGAGATGATTTGGTGGACCAAAACCTTCTGGAAATCTCAGATATGAAATCTGGATTTCCAGAGACTGATGAACTGACCTTTAAAAGATAATTTGAAAAAGGGAGTTTTACTCACGCAAAAAATAAAGTAAAAATATGTATGGAAATATCTGGATGTTGGCTATAAAAAGTATTTTGTAGTCAACACCAAATTACAAGTTTATCTGTGTCCAAAAATTTAGACAATGGACTGAGGTCTTAGAAAATTGCTACTGGACAGCAACATTATAAGGAAGGAAAACATGATTTTAAAGGGGGTTTTGCATCCATGCTTGTCCCCATTTCCCTAGGCTTTGATTAGTGATCACTAAATATTTTAGTGGTGATCTACTATATCAAACCATCCTTGGGGTACATTAGGACTTTAAGCATTTCATTTGCTTGGGAAGGGGAATTTTATCCTTTGAAAGAAAGATTTGATGCATGAAAATGATTTTTAGGGTTTTAAAAATGTGTTTTTTGCAAGTAAGTAAAGGCAACTTTGAAAAGAATGTTGATTCTTGTAGAGGATCATCCATGGAGGAGAACTTCCATGGTGATCCTCTTGGATCTAGGGCAAGAAATGAACAAATTACATCTTCATAGTATGAGATGTATGCATGTATGAGAGAGATTTAGAGTAGGGAGAGGGAGGTTATACCTATCTTCCCTTGTGTTTATGTATGAATGGATTCAAAGCTTGAATGTATTTGGTGTTTGATGATAGAGTTGGTTAAAGAGAAAACAAGTAGATAACACTTAAGTCCTCTATGTTTTCTCTCTACTCCTCCTCTTTAGTGTTGATTTGAGCTTGAGCTTGGTGCGTGTTTAAGAGTGATTTGAGAATGCTTGGAGTGAGATTGGGAAAGACTCAAGATAAAATGGTGGCAATCTAAGGATTCCCACTGTTTTCTCTCAGTTTTTCGCCAGAGTACAGCTTCTGTGAGTAAATTGTGTTGTGTAAACTGAGAGAGGAGGGTCAATTTATAGGCCACTGGGAGTTACATTTTGATCCGCGCGGATCCTTCCGTAGGCGTGCCTGGTGCATTAAATGCTGCTCCAGGCTTTGGACAGGAAGAATAATTTTCAAATTAAGCAACTAGTTTTTGTTCCAGCAGCTTCCATTTCGGGTTTTTGGCCTTTTTTGAGATTCTTTTCCATGCTTAACTCTAAATGGCAATCCCTAATTTACCCTTGCTTTGTTAGGAATGTTAGGGATGTTAGGAATTGTTAGAAATGTTAGGGATGTTAGGACTTTCGTTAATTTTCTAACGAAAATACTACCAACTCAAATTGGAGCACTTACAAGCTCGTAACAGGTTCTCTTTAAAATCGGCCCAGGCTTCATTTTATCAACACTGTCTCTTTAGTGAAGGAAACCAGCTGCCCTGACTCGTTAGACAAGCGAATTCTTTGACCAAGACTAGTACTTTTAGCTGCGATGGAGCATTATAACAGGGAAATAGCTTCTCGGGAGCATCAATTCTGCCAAGATTTTCTCGAAATTTCACATTATCACCGGAGGCATCATAGGGAACTTATTGACAGGAGGTATAGCATGTCGTGTCTTTGGTCCTTAAAAGATTGGAGGGTCGACTGGGATTTACTTCGAGCTGCATCCTGCTTCTGGGATTCAGAGCGTCATGTCTTCTCTTTGTCATACAATGATCTGACCCCAACCATGGAAGATTTTAGGGCATTGACAGGCTTGGGCGAGGCGGCCACTGTAGCATTCCCACGGGACGGTCGGTCGATTGTGGAGCTGTTATCAGATGTCTTCTGTCTGCCAACGGATCAGGTGTCATCTATGATTCTAGGTGATGGGTCCATAGACTTGACTCGGATGGCTCGGTTACGCCTGTCCCGTTATGAGCTGTTTGATCTTTCTACATCTCTGGATATATACATGTTGTTCACCTTGTCGGATTGTTATTTCTGCGAATATGCCGCGGTCTGCTCAAGTGCGTTGCTGGAGACTGTCAGGCAACTGAGGGGTGACCGGGGTGTGAATCTTCATCAAATCCGGTCTGCCCAAGGGGAGATGGACATCGTGCCACTGTTGCTGGCTGAGACTTATCATGGCATCGATAGGCTGGCAGGGGGATCAGACTTCATGGGAGCAGGCAGCCCCAGCTTGTTGTCTTTGTGGCTTTCTGAGAGCTTGCGCTTGATCATGCCACTTCCAACGGGTCAAACTGCTATGCCTTGGGTGACGGGGCAACGCAGAGTGTTGAGGGACGAGGTTGCTGACAGCTGCGCCCGAGATTGTCACGTATGGGACTACCGATCCGAGCTTGATTCCCGCTTGGAAGTTGCTGCACTACGAGAGACATTCAGATGGATCGCAGTAGTCGACCGCTGTGCTTGCAGTATCTTCTTTCTGTATCCCATCGTTGGTGAGCAGGCAGTACAGGTACCCTCAGCAGATTGTCCGAGCTTTGAGGGAGAGGCTGATGACTGATGTTGTTCCGATGTTTATGACCGAGCCCCAGGCTATACAGTTTTTCAGCAGATCCTTTCTGGAGGGCTTTCTTCCCACTCATGCACTCCTTCGGCAATCCAGGGAGTTCACCTTCTTGACTACAGAGTATCTGGTTTGGTATGAGGAGCAGCGGGGTCCCGCACAGTTGGCTATAGAGTCTCGCCGCCGGGAATACTTGGGAGCAGATTACTCATCTAGCCGGTCTCTCAGGGATATAGAAGCACGAGGGAATCCAGACAATGTTACATGCTGAGGACTATCGGAGGCGAGAGATCCGGAGAGCTGCTTTGAGGTATGATCCAGAGGTGATGGCTCGCAGAGAGGCATTGAGGCAGGAGAGGATTGCTAGGGCTGCCTTGAGGGAGACTAGTCTGATTGAACCACCGACGCGCGTTATTCCTGAATTGGGATGGGCTCAAACCGATTTATTCGACATTCCTAAGCCAAAGACCTCCCGGGGACCAAGGAAGAGGAAGGACAGAGGAGCGAGTTCGGGAGCGGGGACGAATCTCTAGACACTTTTTCTGAGAGATAGGAGACTCTTTTATTTTTATTTTTGAGAGTAGGATTTATTTGTATGGAAATTGAGTATCCTTTGATTACCTAATGCAGACGAAATAGATGTTGAAAATTTATTAATTTTATTCGCAGCAAGTTGTTTGAGTCAAAAGCAGGCCGTGCTTGAACTCATCAACAAGAATATTAACTCCAAATGAAACTTTGAAAAGCTTTGGAACTGTAATCAAAACACATTTTAGCAGGACAGGAGGTTTTGCAGCAATTATAGACCGAACCACAAGTGGTTGCCTATGTTCCCCTTTTGTAAGAGAACTAAGGGGCTCAGGTCTCCGTAGTTCGACTCAATCAACTTTTGTGTTTAAGAAAGGGGAAGATAGAAGGGGGACATGGTGCGACCCTGTTTTTTACCTAGACCGCCCTTTTTGGGTTTTCGGTCTAGTTGGGTATATTCTTTAGCACCGGGCGTGTCCCTTATTTTTGCATGGACTGCCTTTTGAGAGGTTTTCAGTCTCATCTGGGACAATTTTGTTGCGCCTTTATTTCTCATCATTTTTCTCTTTTTTTTATTTTATTATTTTTTTATTATTATTATTTTTAGAGGGGGAAAGACTCGATCATACATAGTACCTCCGCAACTTGTCGCAGTTGATGGGGTGCAGAAATGGGTTGCCATCCAAATCTGTCAGTTGCATAGCTCCTCCGGAGAATATTTTCTTCACCATAAACGGTCCGACCCAAACGGGTGCCCATTTGCCCAATGCACTGCTCTGATTCGAGGGCTTCATCTTAAGGACCAGATCACCAACCTTGATGTCCCTGGGTTTCACCTTCTTGTCAAAGGCACGGGCCATTCTTCTCTGGTACGCCCGGTTATGCTCCATGGCTTTTAGTCTGCGTTCATCTAACAGAGCCAATTCATTGTATCGACTTTGGAGCCATTCAATTTCATTCACCTCATTTTCAAGCAAAACCCTGAGGGATGGAATTTCTAATTCAATAGGCATGACAGCCTCCATTCCGTAAGTCAGAGCGTATGGAGTGATACCGTGGCGCTCAATAGAAGTGCGGTAGCCCCATAGTGCTAAATGCAGCTTCTCTGGCCAATCCCTTCCTCGTTCGGCCATCTTCTTAATGATTCTTTCCAAATTCTTGTTGGCGGCTTCAACAGCACCATTCGTCTGAGGTTTGTACGGTGAAGATTTATGGCGCTTGACCCTGTATTCAGTGAGTAACCTATCAGTTTCTCCTTCGAAATGGGTTCCATTTTCGGAAATAATCTCATTTGGGACTCCGTAGCGGCGGAAGATCTGTTCTTTTACGAAACGAGCCACTTTCTTAGCTGTGAGCACTTTGTAAGATGCAGCTTCTACCCACTTCGTGAAGTAATCCACTGCAACCAAAACAAACGAGTGCCCATTGCTCCCGGATGGAGTTATCTTCCCAATGACATCAATACCCCATGTTGCGAAGGGCCACGGAGTTGTCATACAGTAGAGGTCATGAGGAGGGATATGGTTCAAGTTGGAGAATCGCTGGCATTTGTCACAGGTTCGCACAAACTGAATACAATCGGTTTCCATAGTAATCCAGAAGTAGCCCAGTCTGATAATGCTATGCATAAGAGATCTAGCGTTCATATGAGGTCCGCAAGCACCGTTATGAGCGTCTTCCATTACACTTTGGGCTTTTTCCTTGCTGATACAGAGCAGGAGAGGACAACCTTCCCTTTTCTTCCACAATTCGTTGCCGAGTATAACGTACTGAGCTGATAGCCTTTTCAACGCTTGCAGACTCTTGGCATGAATACCCTTCAAATCTCCTTCTTTGTCAACGGGGAAAGATGCTTCACCATGCTTGAGATATTGGAAAATCTGACTGTACCACGGCTCCTTGATGGTTTCGACCTCTATTTCACAACAAAATGCGGGGTTTTCTCGCCTACCGACCCTGAATGGTTTGATCGACTTTCCTTCCGGGATTTCTACCAAAGAAGCTAGAGTGGCCAGGGCATCAGCAAATCTGTTCTTGTCTCGTGGCAGGAATTGGAATGACACTTCCTTGAATTGACCAACGAGTTCTGCGATGTAAGCATGATACTTCTGGAGACATGGATCTATGATCTTCCATTTGTTGGCAGCCTGATTAATTATCAATTGGGAATCACCGAACACTTCTAACTCTTCCACATGTCGTTCTAGGGCAGCTTCTAGACCAGCTATGCAAGCTTCATACTCGGCCGCATTGTTGGTAACCGAGAAATTCAACTTGATAGCAATGGGGGTATGCATATCATTCGAGTCTACCAGTACCATCCCGATGCCATTTCCTCTTTTGTTAGCTGCTCCATCAAAGAATAACTGCCACCGGTTACTGCTTTCTATAGCAAGAATCCCTTCATCTGGAAACTGGAGATTCGGTCCTCGGGGTTCTGTACTGGGGAAATCAGCCAATTGATCTGCCAGAGCTTGTCCCTTGATTGACTTCCGGATCACATACTTGATGTCAAATTCAGCTAAAAAGAAGGTCCACTTCGCCAATCTGGTGGAAATGTTGCCTTTATCACCTTGGAACAGGTATCTGATCGGGTCCATCTTGGAAACCAAATGCACGGGTGGGACAAAGATATAGTGCTTTAACTTTTCGACCACCTGCACTGTAGCCGCGCATGTCTTTTCGAGGGCAGAGTAATTCAACTCACTACCTTGGAACTTGCGACTGACGAAATAAATGGCATTCTCAATCTTTGAATCCTTCTTCTCTTGTGCTAGCATAGCCCCAGTGGTTGTGTCTGTGACCGTCAAGTATAGCAGTAAAGGCTTGCTCTCGTGAGGCGGACAAAGGATGGGAGGATTGACAAGGTAAGCTTTGATCCTCTCGAAGGCTAATTGGCACTCCTCGTTCCAAACCACTTCCTGATTCATCTTGAGTAGCTTGAAGTTCGGCTCACACATGGAGGTTAGTTGGTTGACGAACCTGCTGATGTACTGTAATCGACCCATGAATCCTTTCACCTCGGAGACAGTTCTGGGCGGCTTCATTTCAATGATCGCCTTAATCTTTCTGGGATCTACTTCGATTCCGCGTTCTGTGACTATATATCCCAGGACTTTGCCTCGAATAACCCCAAAGGTGCACTTGGCTGGATTTAGTCTCATGGAGTGCTCTCGAAGTCTATTGAAGAATTTCCTCAAATCAATGAAATGCTGTCCATCTGATCCCTTCGAGTGAATAATCATATCATCTACATACACTTCAATCTCCTTGTGGATCATGTCGTGAAACAGGGTAGTGACAGCTCTCTGGTAAGTAGCCCCAGCATTCTTCAGACCAAATGGCATTACCGTGTAACAATAAGTGCCCTAAGGAGTTGTAAATGCTGTCTTGTCCTGATCTTCCTCAGCCATTTTGATTTGATTGTAACCTGCGAAACCATCAACGAAGGACTTGACCTCAAAGTTTGCGGTTGCATCCACTAGCATATCAATGTTGGGCAAAGGGAAGTCATCTTTGGGACTAGCCTTATTAAGATCTCAGAAATCTACGCAGACCCGAACCTTTCCATTAGCTTTTGTCACTGTCACAATGTTGGCCAACCAAGTCGGATATTCAATCACTTTGATGAAGCCCACCCGTAGGAGTTTTTCGATTTCTTCTTTCACCTGCAAGGACCACTCCGGTTTTATCCGCCTCAACTTCTGCTTGATCGGCTTAATTTTTGGATCTAGAGGAATCCGGTGCTCTACGATGGAAGTATCCAGCCCAGGCATATCTTTGTAAGACCAAGCAAAGACATCCATATATTCTTTAAGCAGTTCAACCAGGGCAACCCGCTCATCTCCGAAGAAGAAGCTACCAACCTGCGTTTCTTTGGGTTCCTCAACTGTTCCCAGCTTCACCGTTCTCAATATCTCATCGGCAGCTTGGGCCCGGCTTTCCTTTTGTTCGAGAACCTGCTTTGAATCATTTTCTAAAATTTGCTCGTCTATTAAGTCTGCATTATCTTCAATTGAATTAGGCTTAATTATTTTTAAATCTTGATGATTATTTCTTGTTAAGCATTCAATTGTTAGATTTGCAATCACGGGATACTCAGAAAGGTCAACCATTTTATTCAGAGCATAGGGAAACACAGTGTTTACAACTCGAAGACGGTCATCTCTCGTGAGGACATCAGACCGGTCGGAAGACTCGAATTCAATAACAAAAGATTCAGGAGACCGACTCAGGACACGAGGAACAAATTTAGACTCGGAAGGACAAGGACGAGGCTTGAGCCCAAGCTTTTCAATCATAGTCTCCCTGTCGGCGACTGGTCCTCGGAACGAAGTCCAATTCTGTAAAAGTCTCTCTGCCACCGTCTCCAACATGCTTAGCTCCGCAACTGGCTCCTTTTCAAATTCTAGCATAGCCACCACCTCGCTATCAGAGGAAAATTCAATCAAATCACTCGGCTCCTGCTCTGATGCTCGCTCTTAAACAAATCGCCAAATCACCATCAATATCCACAGGTCAAGGCACTGGATCATGCATATCGTGGGCTCATCCAAAGCAAGCTCTTCAAACTGTTCCACCTGATCTTCCATTTGGCTCAACCTCGCTTCTGGGCAAACAAACATATCTCCATCTTCTTTGACAAAATGCTTATTCAGGGATCAACTGTACGGGCGCATCTCAGGCTTCTTGTACTTCTTACCAGCCGCTGAGGTCATCTTTTCCTTGAAAGCTTCAGTCTTGTCATACGCCTTATCTTCTCTGGTCACGGCATACCCCAGGCCTTGTTTGTTTCTCTTGGCTTCTGGCAACACAAGCCTGCACGGTCCCTGTTGGCGTTTTCCCAGCCCCAGACCAGGGATATAGCTCATACCTCTTAGCATTTTCAACACAGGAGGAATCTTGTCTGAAGATGTCGTCAAATCTATGGTGCAGACCTGCCCTTTAGGCTTCTCTATTGTGAATCCGCTGAGCATCGGATTTTCCTGGTCGAGCTTGATCTCCATTACTGGTACGGTGTTGGTGCTGGTTTCCCCAATCGTAACACTATCGCCATAAATCGTTGTCAGCACCCCATCTTGTACAAATTTTAAGCACTGGTGAAGAGTGGAGGCTACCGCTCCAATTTCGTGAATCCAAGGTCTGCCCAATAATGCTGAAAATGTGACCGGAATATCGATAACTTGAAATTCGACCATCATCTCTTTACCCCCAAACATCAAATTTAAAGAAACTATTCCCAATACTGCCCTGGACGTGGAATCATAGGCTTTTATGGTTTGATTGGATGGTTTAAGGTTTTGCGCATTGATGTCCAACATACTCATCATCTTGGCCAGGAGCACATTCATAGCTGACCCATTATCTATCAACACATGGGGAATCCGCCGTCCTTCCAAGGGCACTATGATGTGTAGGGACTCGTTATGCTTCGCACCATAAGCAGGCAAGTCGAGATCCGTAAAAGTAATGATGTTCCTATACTGTGCAGTCCCAATTAGTTGACATGCTTCGTCTGGGGTGCATTGACAGATACTTTCGTTTTGGACAGGGCCTCTTCCAACTTCAGTTTGTGAGGGTAGGAGGATGTGAGTAAGACCATAAAGAGATGTCGGCTTGTGTTCTCTTTAAGATCGGGTCTTCTTGAACTTCTTCGTCTTCTATTGATCTGTAAAGATTCTGAGATGACTGAGGATTAGGGACCACAACTGCCTTACCTTTCCCCGATGGATCTGGATTATTCACTCCCAACATTCTCCCTGATCGAGTCAACAGATTAACATCTAGGCGATCATCAACTACAAATTCCTTGCTGGCCTCCTTGAGTTCTGCTAGCGAAATTGGAACAGGACGAGTGCTATAAGGCCATGCCGCCTGCCTTATCTCATTTATGGACAAAGGAGCCTCTATATTGGCCGCTATTCTGAGTTCCTCTAGAGAAATTGGGGATTCTCTAGGAGTCATGGAGGATATAGTATTGGCAACCACATGTTCTTCATAATCGTCAAGATCAGCAGCATTATTCAAATCATATAAATCATCAAGATACAAGACATAACAGAAATTATCTTTCATTTCACCAGAAAACGAGATTACATCAGCCACATTCTCATTACAACCATTGCTATCATTTCCAACTATTGACCTTTCAAACTCTATTACATTAACAAAGTAATCTTGCCCACCGTCAATAAGGTTCACGTTGTTGTTTGGCAGAGGATTATTGACCACATTCGGGCGAGGAGATTTCTCAATTTTCTTGTCATCCACCAAACCTTGAATTATCTTTTTGAGGGTAATGCAGGAATTTGTGGTGTGTCCTGGGAACTGGTGAAACCGGCAGTACTTGCTAGCGTCCATATGGGGATTAGGACGAGCAGGACTATAATTCTCCAATGGCTTGATCATACCGGTGCGAAGCAATCCGTTAAAAACATCCTCTGTGGACATACCCAAATCATCAAATCTCGGCTGCGGTTTAGGCTGAAACCTCACTGCATTCTGTACATTATTGCCTCCTCTCTGTAGGTTGTTGATGCTGTTGTCTTTGGTCATTTCCCTTCCCCTCGGCACTGTTGCTGAAACAGGGGTGGGTGCTCGGTATCGGTATCCTCCACTACCACTGTTGCCACCGACGTTTGCACTTGGGGTTTGATTGAACAATCTATTTTCGCTCCTAGCTCCCATTCCTACCATCTCTCGTAGATCCGGGTACCAACCTTTCCCGATGGCTTCTCTGAGCGCTGGCTTAATACATGACAAGAAAATATCCTTTTGATCCTGGAGGGGTATCGGCTCCGATAGCTCATTAAGTTTGGCGTTCCACCGTTTGTAAAATTCTGTAATTGACTCATCAACTTTCTGGATAGTTCCCACCAAATCATCCCGAGTAGTACGCCATTCCAAGTTACCTTTGTACTTCTCCAAGAAGGTTTCTGTTATCTGATTCCACGTAGAGCGACACTCTTGCTTCAAAGCCAAGAACCATGTGAGTGCTGATCCCTTCAAGGTTAAATGGAAGTGGGACGCCATAAACTCGGGAGTGCAACCCATTGCTCCCATTGTCATAACATACGTATCTATATGAGTTTTCGGACAGGCGGTACCATCGAAATCCATTTTGGGCATTTTAAACTTGTGCGGCAAAGGTGTTACTTGGGCGGGATCCACAACCTTAAGACCACTGGAACCCACGGTCAACTTATCAATTTGCTGCTGCATCTGTTTCAACAAAGCTGTCACTTCTGGAGCCAAACCTGGGATCTGGGGTATAGAGGGAGCCACTGTCGATGAAGGAACTGGGAATTCAGAATTAGGTCCAATGGGCAAAGCTGCTGGTGGGAGACCAAAAGTACTGGGGATTCCGGTATTACTGTCCAACATGCTGACCGAACTGGGGATTCTGTTACCATACACATCATATCCGTTAAACTGCACACTAGGATTCTGGGAATTGTTTTGCGATGACTGACCTCTGAATTGACCAAGAGTAGAGAAACCTGTACTGACACACGGGGCGAAATACGGAGTGGAGCCATATAAATGCTGAGTAAGGGTAGAACACAATGCTGGTTGAGGGACACTGCCTTGGGTCTGAAACTGCTGGTATCTTGGAATGCTGTCTTGACAAATTTGATCTCCTGAAAGCCGATACTGACAGTTCTGGAAGCTGTCGGGATAAACTTTGGACTGGGGATGCGGATAACCTGCTTGAAACTGCGGTCCGTACTGAGACTGTGATGCTTGGACATTAGGATTTGGGGAGGCCGTGAGATCGAAGAAATTTGATGCTTGACCACCATTCTTGCTAGCACCTTGCTGGATAACCTGGTTACACCCTTGGGGAGATGGGAGAATAAACCTTCCTTGGTCACTAGCAAACATTCCAGGAGATGACACTTGATTGGGTCGTGAGGCATAGCTTACTGGAGGAGGCATCGCATTGTAACTGGGCTGGATAGGCTGAGCAGGTGAAGCGGATCCAATCTCATTATGGTTGTCTTCTGTGATCTCCTCATAGGAACCGTCCTCTCGACGAAGTATCGCAATCCCTTTGGCTCTCATGGCTTCCACAAAGCGGTTATGAGCTTCCTCTTCACGAGCCTTGGCATTCTGAGCTAACACATGTGCCTCGCGCTCGGCTAAAGCAGCCTTCCAACGTTGCCCTCAACTCCTCTCGTAGTCATCTCATTCAAACTCGTCTCGACCCATTGTTACCGAGCCTCCAGACGAGCAGAAAAAACATCTCCATTCCCGGCCATTTCTGATTCTTCACCAACTGAAACTGCTTGCACACGGACCAAACGACCTCCCGAAACGGATGAGCGGACCCAACTCGCCGTAGCTGCAGGTGTAGAGATGGGTTTATAAGGTGTTTGAAGGGAAATTTCGAGTAACGGGAGAGGGAAAAGAAATGAGACAGACTCGCACAAACACAAATTTATTTATGTTCAAGTATAAATTAGTCTTTTAAATCCTAAATACAGTTGGGAAAGGATAAGCCTTTATTCATGCTAACTATACCTCGGGGAAACCTAATGACGCAACGTTCGAAATACACCAAATGCTTTGTTTTGAAACATATAATAGGTAATGATACCTAACCAAACCCTAACATCTTTATGGAACGAAAAGGTTTGTCCAAATTTCTAAGGAAATTTGGGCAGCATAACGGGTCTTTTCGAAGAATTTCGAAGAAAAATCCGGCATGACCTCTCGTCGGTACATGTTGGCAATGCGGCATGATCTCTCGTTTAGAACACGCCACGGGAGTGACATGTCCCCACATAAAATCATGTTGCATTTGGCAACATGCCCACAAGGTGTGAGGTTTTGGGGGAAGGTATAAGGACCTATGCTATTTTTCAAAACAATTCATTTTGTTGTAATGAAAACATTGTATCAAAACCAACCGTGGGTAAGGTTTAGTGTGGTGCCACCTATAACGCACTAGGGGGTTAGGTTTGATTTCAGGCGCTCAAGCGTAGGCGAATTTCATGGCCGTCCGCGATGCCGTCAATCGTACCCGAAGGTTCTAAATCTAAGTGATGTAGTGTGCGGATGACTATATTCCTTTATTTACAAAAAACAAGATTTTTTTATTTTTTTTTTACTTTATTTTGAAAAAAGAAATGAAAACACACACCCTCACACAAGAAATATAGGGAACAACAATCAATTGAGTCATGCTTGATCCAAGGGACTGCCCTCAAACCAGTCTTCTGATGTTCTGTTCAGTGGCCACCCTTTGTCGCGTGACACAGGACATCTAAAGACAAAGGTGTCGCACGACCTGGATGGTCACTGAACTAGAAACTCTGCAATCATCAAATCAGCCCCTGCTCCACCATAGCAAGAGCAACACAAAATACTAATGCACAACAAGTGACCACAAGCACAAAGGGCTCACAAGTTTCATAATCAACAAGATGTATGAACCACAAATGATTATCAAATAATGCACACAAAATGGATGTATTGGATGTTCAATTAAATGAAAGCTTGACCCACTCAACACTTGAAAAACAGGTTTTCAAGTATACTCATCCCCAGCGGAGTTGCCACTGAATGTGCGCTCGCCCGAAAATTTGTTTTTCGTGAAAATGAAGGAGTCGCCACGCCGTTTTAAGAGGAAACATTGAAAACCTTTTTTTAGAGAGAAAACATGAGTTCGGGGGTCAGGTTACGTGTTGGGAAGAACCGAGAGTTCACCCAACACGCCTCGTCCATAGACGAGTCTTTCAATCAAACATCCAAATAAATCCAAATTGTGTGCAAATATTGATAATAAACAAGGTGTGGTAAAATGCATCTTATTAATTATGAAAAGAGAATTACAGATTGTGAGCCCATTATTTAGGGAGGCCACATCCCCGATACAAAATGATCTAAAACAGATTACAAAGGAAAGAGGTCTCTCGCAGATAGGTCATGTATGTCGCATGACACGTCGCACCGGTGACCATATATGTCGCGTGACACGGATCACTTGGAGACGAAGGTGTCGCGTGACATACATAAGCCATCTCGCGTAAACTAACAGGATGAACACGTAATCAACGTAAAGCTATACGTATCTAATTGATTAACTAAATTACGAACGAAATACGTAAACAACACCAAATCGACCTCGGGAGTGTGGATATGGGTAGATCCACACCCCTCGGGGTTCAAACACCAAGTTCAATCAAATATTCAACAATAGAAGCTCAATTGCACGAATTATTCAAATTAAACAGAGAGATTGCGATTGGGATTCAAGAATCCGAATAGCTGGGATCCGATTACCGAATCCAAACGAAGTAATTGCTAGAATTATGAGAAATTAAGCAAGAGAGAGAGAGAAGAGGAAGGTTGGAGAGTCGTTACCCTTGATGCTTCCACGAATCCTGTATCTAGTCAGATACAGAACCCTTCAATTCGTCACTTCTGATCTGGAAGGATTGATGCAAGGGGTCCAAGTGCTATGGCTTGAGAAAGGGGTTTGGATAGGAAGGAATTGGGTAGGTTGAAGGTAAGAGAGAGAGAGGGTTGTGTTTGGGAGTTTCGTTACGGTGCAAATTCTGCAGAGTAACAGTAGGCTCAAGTTGGGATCCCCTTTCTGAGAGGGGGAGGGTCCTATTTATAGGCTTCAGTTGGTGACCTCAGTGTGTCGCACGACCTTACGCGTCCACTTTCCATGCCTTGACACAAGGTGGTCCAACCGCTTTTGGCGCCAAAACCAGTTTCTGGAACATTCCGAGAAAATACCCAAAAGGTCCAACAGGTTTTATTCCCAAGAGGTCCTTTGGCATGAATAATGTACCAAAAGGTACTTCCTTCGCGGGAAACTCATGAAACGTTTCTGGAAGTCTCGGGGTCGGCCGGGAATTTACCAAAATGCCCCTTAGTGCAATTTTATCATTTAAAATGCACCTAAAAAGGTTGCGAATTGGATTGGCGTACTTACTATGACCCCGCCACAAGATTGGCATTAGCAAACGAAACCACAGTAGGAAGTACTCTGGTGGGAGGAATGACAGTCTGAGCATTAAAAGCATGACCGTAACCCTCCTCATAAGGCCTGGCAGTTGCCGAAGATGAGGATATATGGCTCGTAATGGTTGGATACCAGGGAGCAGTGAGTGCGGATCCAAAAGGCTGCTGAAGATATGAGATTTGAGGCATCGTAACAGTAGGACTGAACGTGTCTTAACCACACTGAGGAACGTGACTACAAGGGAAATGTGCATACTGTACTTGATGAGCAGGATCAGCTTGCGTAACGGCCGGGTGGAGAATTTGATGAGGAGCATTTGACCTTGTCGGACTTCCCAACCGGAGGGGCGAGGTAGAGCTTGGAGGATATTGTGAATACGGTGAACCTGATGAAGTGGTGATAAAAGCCTGGTGGCCCATGTGATCTTGCAGTATCATAGGGGCAAGTGTGCTTCGAGAATTGGAGGAAGCAAGTTGGCCCCCTCTGAACCATGGAGCCTGAGAAGTGAACTGTCCCATTCCGAGATGATGACCCGAGCCAGACTGATGTTGTGAAGTAGTGAACTGACCCCTTCCAAGCTGATGACCCGAACCAGACTGATGTTGTGAAGTAGTAAACTGACCCCTTCCAAGCTGTGGGGCGAAAGCCAACTGATTCAATCCTGGTGGTGAGACCTG
Organism: Adenophora triphylla var. japonica; assembly: GCA_022495995.1. Taxonomy (NCBI): domain Eukaryota; kingdom Viridiplantae; phylum Streptophyta; class Magnoliopsida; order Asterales; family Campanulaceae; genus Adenophora; species Adenophora triphylla. Next base: position 257,863 of record JAFEMH010000698.1, read on the forward strand.
AGAGGCACCGGGGCAGTTGACCTAGATCGGACCGTTGAGGAGTGTCGAGCCGTAGGGGCCGAGATGTACCGAACCGGACCAATTCTGAGACCGATGGCCCGAGGCACCGAGGTTTTGGAGTAGCGGAATCGACCCATTCCAAGTCAAGCGGGCGTAAACGGGCGATTGAAACCAAAAGGTGAAAACTGAGAGGCGCCGGGGGGAAGTTGACCAAGATCGATACGATGAGGCCGAGAGGCGCCGAGTGATAGGCAGGGGATGCTTGGCCCATTAGTAGTTCCACACGAAAGGGAACAGGCGGTTGACGGTAGTTGGCATGCCCGGGAGGGTAATTAGCTCCAATCTCCGCATCAACCGTAAAGGTTCCATTAGGGTGGCGAACAATTGCTAGCCCGGGTTCTCGATACTTACCAATAACTGATCGATCTCGAGCCTCTTGATTTTGTCTTATCTGTTCCAACATCCGATTCCACCGTTCGGAATTTTGCCGATTTTCGGGGTGTGGAGTTGTACGTCCCCACCGTTCTCCTCTCGAGTTGGTCATTCTCAAACTTTGAGTTGAAGCGAAGGAGGAAACCGATGAAGTATCTCGACTTTGGAATGACTCGAGCCGAACAAACGATGACCCGGGGTCTCGATCCAAACTTTGCTTACTGTGGAAGGCACAAAAGGGTGTGGTTCAGACTCGGGAAAGCGAAACAGGTTGGTGTTTGGGCTTAGGGCTCATGCAACATGCAGTTATTTGTTCTTGTTTACTTAAAACGTGTTTTATTAACCTAAACGGTTGGAAAAGATTGCTCTTCTTTTTCGCAAGCTACTATGGATCCTGGATCAGTGGACCCCATCACTACGTCTATAAGCCCCTCGTATTCCACCTGTATTTCGACCTCCCAGGGTGGACAGCCCCGGGCGAGGGTCCTATAGGGCAAGCGGGTCCCACCGACCGAAAGAAAAACGATCCTAAAAGTATGGCGGGTAATCGAGTTTTAACGAGCATTCGATGTAAATTATGGACAAAGCTGACGTCAAAGTCAAGATCATGCCCGAGGGCTCGACAAAAAGTCGGCGTGATTCAGACTGATAAGCGTCCACAATTGATCTTAACTTGTCGTCAGTTAGGCCGTAATTAGGCATGGAATAATCATTAATCCTTGATGACTCAGTGTCATGCTGGGAGTCAGTGTATAATTTGTGCCGCCGAGTCAAAGTCAAGGCGCCAGTCAATATCTGGTCAAAGCCCGTGACGGAAAACCGGCAGGACTTTGACTGATTAGGGTCCCGAAAGACATTGACTTGGTATGCCGACTAAGGCTTGAAAGGAAAGGTCTATACACAGACAGGGCATGACACAGAACAGACTAAAAACCAACCGGGTCTCGGACAAAGTGTGTCACGGACAAGTGCATGGTCGACACGAGGCTCCATGGGATGTTTGGGTAGTCCCGTGCTTGCACCGAGAGGCGTAATAAGACCAAACGGGCCGCTACAGGGATTTCCCCGGGTTAGGGACGTAGTGTGCAGTGTAAGGCCACGTGCGCGTAGTGTGCAAGCAGTCTATCTTCTTTTTCTGAGTAAAATAGAAATTTTTCATGTGTCTTAAAAAGTATGATGCATGCACAAAATGATTTTTGATTTTTTTTTTTTTTGGGAATCTCTTTTTTTTTGAAAGTCTTTTTTTTTTGAATTTTTTTTTTGAAATTTTTTTTTGAAAGCAAATGAACACATAAGCACATAATTCAAAATTCAAAGAGACGGATCCGATAGTCAAAATTTTGACTTTTCCGAGGCGACCAAAACAACGCGAAAATGTGAAAAATCAACACACACACAACAAATGATTTCAAATGCCGGGACGGAAGCTTGACCCTCAAAAGCTTTTTTTTTTTGAAAACAATGATACCGGTACGTGGGATTGTTAAACCACAATTTATCCCCGACTCGTGTTAGGAGGCGATAACGGGAAGTTTAATGGTTTCCACCGATATACCAAATATCATTTTTTTTTTTTTAAGATAAAGCTTATTCTCGTCCCCAGCGGAGTCGCCACTGTGATGCACCCGATTTTTTGAAATCAAACGGAGTCGCCACGCCATTTTTATTTTAAGGGCCAAAACTTTGAAAAATGCCCGAGATGAGAGATTTTGGTTCGGAGGTCACGTTACACGCCGGGAAGAACGTTAGTGTTCACCCGGAATGCCTCGTAAAACGAGTCTTCCAAGCATTAAAAACCATTGTGTGTGTGTGTGTGTGTTCCTTTGGCCAAAATAAGTTGAAACTGAGAAAACTAAAAATTGATAACTCTTTATTAGACTTTAAACAAGTCCCATGATTTTTGGTATGATTTTTGGGTTGAGTTTTGGTACTCAAAATATTTTTTGAAGTTGAAAAACATTTCTGCCAGAATGAAAAAGGCAGTGGACACTTGATTTTAAAATGGGTTTAAGGGCTTAAAAATCTCAGAATCTGGGGAAAGTCCAAGAATGAAAGTTGTTCAAAACACCTTAAATAAGGTTTCTGTAAAATAACTTTCCCATTTGGAGATCATTTGGTGGACCAAAACCTTCTGGAAATCTCAGATATGAAATCTGGATTTCCAGAGACTGAGGAACTGACTTTTAAAAGAAAATTTGAAAAAGGGATTTTTACTCACGTAAAAAATAAAGTAAAAATATTTCTGGAAATCTCTGGATGTTGGCTACAAAAAGTATTTTGTAGTCAATACCAGATTCCAAGTTTCTGTATGTCCAAAAAATTAGACCATGGACAGAGGTCTTAGAGAAAGGCTACTGGACAGCAACTTTCTCTTGAAGAAAAACATGATTTTAAAGGGGGTTTGGCATCCATGCTTGTCCCCATTTCCCTAGGCTTTGATTAGTGATCACTAAACATTTTAGTGGTGATCTACTATATCAAGCCATCCTTGGGGTACATTAGGACTTAAGCATTTCATTTGCTTGGGAAGGGGAATTTTATCCTTTGAAATCAAGATTTGATGTATGAAAATGATTTTTAGGGTTTTGAAAATGTGTTTGCAAGTAAGTAAATACAATTTGAAAGTAATGTTGATCCTTGTAGAGGATCATCCATGGAGATGAACTTCCATGGTGATCCTCTTGGATCTAGAGCAAGAAGATGAACAAACTACATTTTAGAGTTTGAAAGTGCATGCATGAATGGGAGAGATTTAGGGTAGGGAGAGGGAGGTTATACCTATCTTCCCTTGTGTTTGTGTTTGAATGGATTCAAGGCTTGAATGTGTTTAGGGTTTGAATGTATTTAGGGTTTGAATGTGTTTAGGGCTTGTGATTAGAGTTGGTCAAAGAGAAAACAAGTAGATAACAATTAAGTTCTCTATGTTTTCTCTCTAATCCTCCTCTTAAGGGGTGATTGAAGCTTGGGCTTGTGTATGAATGGGAGTGATTTGAGAGTATTTGGAGTGAGTGGGATTTGGGAAAGATTCAAGAGAAAATGGTGGCAATCTAAGGATTCCCACTGTTTTCTCTCTATTTTCGCCGTAGTGTTGCTGTGAGTGAATTGTGTTGTGTAAACTGAGAGAGGAGGGTTCAATTTATAGGCCACTGTGAGATGCAATAGGATCCGCGCGGACATGTCTGAGGCGTGTACTGTTCATTAAATGCTGCTCCAGGCTTTGGACAGGAAGAATATTTTTCAAATTATTTCAGCAGTTTGTTGACTGCAGCTTCCCATTTCGGGTTTTTACAATTCTTTTGCTTTTTGAGATTCTTTTCGATGCTTAACTCTAAATGGCAATCCCTAATTTATCCTTGTCTTGTTAGAAATGTTAGGAATTGTTAGAAATGTTAAAACTTTCGTTAATTTTCTAACGAAAATACTAACAACTCAAATTGGAGCACTTACACGCGCGAAAAAAATGCGGCGAGCGGCATTTCGCAAACTTGGGACCTCGCTTCCGGAGAAGGAGATGAGTCGCCACGCGGTTTTGTATTATGATCCCAAACGTTGAGAATGGCTGAGTTTGAAAAAGGGGGGTTGTTTTAATTGGTAGCCAAAACTTGGAAAAGGCTTTGAAAAAAAGTGGAGTTTTGTATTATGAACCCAAACTTTAAAAATGGCTTTGAAAATGTGATGTTTTGTATTATGAGCCCAAACTATAAAAATGGCTTTTTAGGACCAGAGATTGTTAGGTTCGGAGGTCACGTTACATTTCGGAAAGAGTATATTGAGATCACCCGAAATGCCTCGTATAACGAGTCTTTCTACCTTTCTCAAAATTGTGTGTGTGTGTGTTGCATTTTTTGAAAAGGAGCTTGAATGACAAGCTTTAATCTTGGTTTGAATGACAAACGTTGATTTTAATGATAAAAACGAGTGTTTGAATGACAAACGTCGGTTTTGAGTCGTTTTGAAAACGGAGTTTGAGTGACGAACTTAAATCTTTAGTTTGAATGTCAAACGTTGATTTTAATGAAAAGATCGTTTGAATGTCAAACGTCGGGTTTGGAGTCGAAAATGAGCGTTTGGATGCCAAACGTCGGTTTTGCGTTGTTTCTGAAAAGGAGTTCGAATGACGAACTCCAGCTTTGAATCGGGCATTACATTGTGACCAATTTTATGAAAAGAGGTATTAAATGATATGCGATCAACGAGTCGTTTTGTGACTTGGACTTTTATAAGTAAATACTATCACAAGCCAAACGGCTCGGACTTGTAAATGACAGTATTTAAAGTGCGGTATCAACGGAATCAAACGATCCGGACAGTAAAGATGCGATCGACGAAACGGCTCGGAGTTGTAAAGGCATATAAATTAAATGACGATATCGACAGATCAAACGATCCGGATTTTGTAAATGACGATCACGAACCAAACGGTTCGGACGGTAAAAAGCGAATCGACGGATCAAACGATCTGGACTGTAAATAACATAAACGAACAAAACGGGACTGAAATGCCGTTTTAAACTGAAATTACTTCTCTTGCGGGAGAGAAGATGATTAAGGGGTAAAACGTATGGGGCCCTGTAGACGGCGTTACGTCTACATTTCGAAAGTTTTGACCGAAACGATAATAGCGATTGATGCGTAAATCGAGGTGAAACAAATTTTTAGAGAGAGAGAGAGTGTTACCTATGGCTAGGGGTTGACTCTTTGACTTGGTTTACGTATACGGGATACGATTTGGGTGTTTGAAAGGGTGTTTCGAGGGTGTTTAGTTCGTGTTTGGTCAGAAAATGGAATTTTCACGCAAATCGAGACAAAACGGGGCTCGGGAGGGGATAGAACTGCCTTGGGCCGTGAGCTTTTGAGGGAGAGAGTAATATTTTTCTTTTTTTTTCTTTACAAATGACAGCCCTTGTAATTATAGGGGTGAAAATGCAAAACAGGCAGAACGGACTGTGTTTCAATTTGGGGGATTTTTGGGTATTTTGAAAATTCTAGGGACTTGATGAGAATTCTAGTTCATGGTGTAAAACAGGCCGGACGGCCCATGTTTCAGTTTTAGGGGTATTTTGGTCTTTTTACCCTTGAATTTGATTGATGTTGACTTGGGGAGAGGTGCATGCGTGCCACGTGCCCCTGTGACTCACCTAGGCTAGGGATTTTGTCCCGTTATTTCCGGTTTTATCCGTTTTTTAAATAACTGTCCGGAAAATCTCCAAAACGCCCCCGGAAAGTCCCGGAAAGTGTGTTTTTCGAGGAAAGTTGTACTTTTACGTGTGATAACGTGTGTTGAGTACACTTTGGTGTCAAGATTCACGGGGCAGTCCCGGGATGTCTCGTTGACTCGAGAACGGGGAGCTTAACGGGTTTCGGTTAACCTGGGAAGGGCCAGTTAACGCATTTCGGTAAACTTTTAACGGATTTTGACGATCCGGATTTGGGTACTTACAGTACACTATCTTTTCCACATTGAAATATATGCTTTCCACGTCTGACAATGCCTTAGAGACATAGTAGATTGGTTTCTGAGTTCCTTCATCGTTTCATACAAGAACAACTGCGACTGCATGATCTGTGGCGGCTAGGAAGACATACAACATCTCGCAGTAATCGGACTGCTAAGCAAGGAAGGGGAACCCAAGTACTCCTTCAACCGAAGGAATGCTTCGGAGCATTCAGGAGTCCAGGAGAAGCTCTTGGCCCCCTTCAATACCTTGAAGAAGGACAGTGATTTTTCGACGGATTTGGCAATGAATCTTCCAAGTACCGCTATTCTTCCATTCAATCTCTGAACCTCCTTGATGTTGGTAGGTTCCTTCATATCAATAAGGGCTTTGATTTTTTCAGGGTTTGCCTCTATTCCCCTTTGTGATACCATGAAGCCTAGGAATTTTCCAGCTGTCACCCCAAATACGCATTTACTTGGGTTTAGCTTCATGTTGTTAGCTCGGAGATTGTTTATAGTTTCCTCCATGTCAGGGGCGTGACTGCCCTCCTTGGTCTTTATGACCATGTCATCAATATAGGCCTCCATGTTATGACCTATTTGCTCTCCAAATACTTCATTTACCATGCGTTGGTATGTAGCACCCGCATTCTTAAACCCAAAGGGCATCATGACATAACAATAGTTTCCCCACGATGTTTGGAAGGCCGTCTTCTCAATGTCCTCTTCCGCCATTTTAATTTGGTGATAGCCTGAATAGGCATCTAAGAAACTGAGAGTTCGGTGTCCAGCTATGGAGTCAACCAACTTATTAATTCTGAGGAAAGGATAACTGTCTTTAGGACAGGATTTGTTAAGATCAGTGAAGTCTATGCACATTAGCCACTTCCCATTTTTCTTTTTCACCATCACCACGTTGGCCAACCAAATGGGGTATTTCACTTCTCGGATTATTCCGGCGCTAAGTAAAATTTTCACCTCTTCCTTGATAGCTTCCTCCTTATCTCTTGCAAAGATCCTCCTTGTCTGCGAATCGACCTCTAGGCGGTGGAGGGATACTTCTTCATTAATCCCCCTCATGTCTTCGACTCTCCACGCGAAGACGTCAAGACTATTTTTTAAGAGGGAGATGATTTCTTCCTTCTCTTCCAAGGATAGCTAGCCCCCGAGTTTAATTTTTGCTCGGGGTAGTCAGGGTTGATGACTACCTCTTCCAATTCATCCACGGGCTCCATTTCTGGACCGTCTCGAAATTCCAGGGACTCAATAATGATTTCTCTAAGTCTTCTACCCTCATTGTCATTTACGTTGAGGCCTTCCTCTTGCATCAGTTCGTCAACGTCAGGCAGATCAACTAACCTCAAGTCAGGGTTGTCCCCCGAGTTTTGGCCGTTGACGAGAATAGGATCTGTCTCCGGGACAGACGAAACTATGCCCTGGTCATCTGCAATTTCTAGGACCGGAGGTTCCTCTTCTAGTACTTCACGGATGTAGTTCATCCTAGAGCTAGTATGGGTAGTTTTCAGAGACTTAGAGATTTTGATGTTATCTTCCGGAGTGTCTATCTCCACGCTTTTAGATGCTTTTCGTCTCTTCACGACATGCTCCAAGAAGTCCTTGGCGGTCGCCCTCACCCATCCAATTCCAGCATGAGTAGGAAACTTAACTCGTTGGTGAGGAAGGGAGGCGACCAACCCAAGTTTTGCTTGACTTGGAATGCCTAAGATTGCATGATAATCACTTGTCAGATCCATGACTACAAAAGTGACTGTAGCCACGGTTCGGAAGGGATATTCGCCAACTTCCAGTTGTAGGTCAACAGTTCCCTTGGCACCGACTTTATGGTTGGTGAAACCTTCTAGCCTTCCATGATAGGGTTCCAGGATGGTATCTTTCAAACCCATCATCTGGAAGGCAGAGTAGTACAAGATATCACGAGAGGCCCCCGTGTCGATGAGAAGTCTCTCGGATTCACAGTTGTCGATTTGTCCCTTTATCACCAAGGGTTGCTCAAGGGCTACACGGCCCCTGCCAATTCATTGGGAGAGAAAATGATGACCTCTTCCGCCTTATAAACCAAAGAAGGAACATGGTATACCTTGCTCAGCTCATGGATTTGGTCCCTTAGCTTTCTGGTAGAGACTACCTCTTCTCGAATCACATGCAATTTGGCCCTAGGAGGCCTCTGCTCCCCGTCCTCGCTTTTGTCATCATCTTCACTCTCGTCCTCCTTCCATTTCTGCTTGCCATATTTCTTCATGACATAGCGGTCGAGTTTGCCTTCTTCAACCCACCTTTGGATCATTCGTTTGAGGGCAATGCTCCTTTCGGTGGTGTGACCATGGTCCTTGTGGAAATCACAGAATTTGGAAGGGTCACGAGGGAACTTTGGTTTGCCGCTGAGCGAACGAGGAGGTGGAAGGTTCACTAGTTGCATGATCTCAGTAATGGGTTTGGTAAGAGGGGTAAAATTTCAGGCTTTTCGGAACCCCTTGTTCTATTCTTCCCCTTGGATCTGTTACCATTTCCATTTCCATTGGAAGCATGGCGAGTGCCAGCTGCTTTTGATTCCGTCTTGTCGGACCTTTTCTTGCTTTTATCCTCCCCCATGGCAATTGCATAAGCTACGTTGTACAAATCTGCCTTGGACTTTGGCTCTCGGGCGGAGAGTTCATAGATAAGTGGTCCGGATCTCAATCCGGAGTTGAAACAAACAATCACCTCCCTGTCTGTGAGGCTTTCTTCCACTTGCTCCGCCATGGTTCGGAATCAATTATAATAACTCAAAGTGGTCTCATTTTTCCCTTGCTCGATGTTGGCAAGGTCAGTTAACCTCTTCTTCCTCCTTCCTGCCATGGCAAAGTGGTCTAGGAACATCCTCCTCATGCCCCTCCAGCTATCGATGTAACCCTTTTATAGCTCACGGAACCAGGTCAGGGCTGTTTTGGAGAAGTTGCTCGCGAAAGTTTACAGAGCATGTCATCGGCCTAGGTGAAGAGGGCTATAGTCGACTCGAAACTTTCCACATGATCCCGTGCGTCAGTGTTTCCAGCATATTTATCAAAGTTCGGGACCTTAAAAAGAGGATTAGGTGGTACATCTGTTATTCTCTGAGAGAAGGGACGAGTGGACCAGTTGTCATCATCGTTCTCGTCCTTCTTCCCCTTTTCCATATCATCAATTCTCTTTTTCAATAGTGACAGTTCCTTGGCATCAATCCCCTTTTCAGTATTGGAATGAGTGCTCCGGTGGGAACTTCGGTGGGAACTACGATGGGACTTTTCTCTGGGGTGACCATTCACCCTACTGTGTTCCCCGTCATCTCGAAGGTTCTCTCCTCGTCTAGTAGGAGCTCTATCCCTTCTCAGTTCTCCCTCATAGCCGCCGAGGACCATTCTATATGGTTGAGGACTCCTTGGCCTTATAAACTGATGGGGACGAGGTGAGTCATGCCGAGGACGAGGAGAATCATTCTGACAATGGTTATGACGAGGGACCATACCGAGACGAGGAGGGGATAAACGCCTGGATATACTGAGCCTCATTCGTAAGTCTTTTGAGTCTACCTCCTGGTCTTTTGAATTTAAGTGGCTCCTTAGGTCCACCACCTCCTTCTCATTTTCATGATTATTAGGCCGAGGACGAGGAGCATCTCAGAGGTTCTGCTTAGGTGGTACAGCAGGCTCACGAAAAGGAGGATCTCGGCCACGAGGAGGACTCCTATGGCTATCTCGTCTCTCACCCTGAGTTTCCCTTCCACGAGAGTTGCCTCCTGACCTCGAAGGCCTAATGAACTCGGCCATTGAGTTTTTGGGATCCAATTGCAATAAGGCTGCCTGAGTCTCGTAAATTCTTTGCAAAGTCTCCATCTGTTGGTGCAACAAGGTACGTCCGTCGGCGGGCTGGGTGTTCTCAGCTTGTCTGACGTCGGTGTTCCTCGTCGTCTTCTTGTTCCTTCGTTTCCCTCGTGGATGAGTATGAAGAGGGGGGTTGGTACCTGCCTCCCCGACAGCTGGCTGTCCCATAGAGCGGAGAGTCATGCCGAGGGGTGGTATCCCGTCATTCAGAGGTGGAGGAGGTGGTAGCATCTCGTCGGTGGGAGGGATCTCATCACCTTGACTTCGGTTCTCCTGATTGGTAACACTGATGGTTCTGCCGTCTTCCATTGATACCAAAATTGCAAACGGTACAGATTACTGAATGGATAATTTTTCCAGCAAAACAAGAATTTCCGGCCAAAATCACAATTTTTAGGCCAAACGTAGAAAGGATTTCGAACGCCAATACACAGAATTCTATTGCGATTGTTAGAACACCCAATTCCGGTCAAAAGCGATAATTACAGGCAAAAATTTGCAGATTTCGGCCAAAAGCAAAACAGGGCAAAATGGACCACTATTTTCCGGCCAAAATCAGAATTATCCGGCCAAAATCAGAATTATCCGGCCGAAAACAGAGCTCAGACGAACGGATTTTCAGGCTAAATAATGGGTCTTTGATTCGATTCCCGGCAATGGAACCAAACTGATGATGCCAAAAAGTTGAATCAGCTCAAATCCAAGCGATAGGTTGTACTCCGGCGATTGAATAGCCTGAAAATAAGAAAGAAAACTTAAACTAAGTCGGGGCTTCACCGGCGAAGGCCCTCCGGCGTGAGAGTAAGTTCACAGTTTGTGTATAGAGAAATCAAATTGACAGAGCTTCGAGTCAAAGAGATAACGTACCAGAATATGGAAATAATGACTTGTATTTATAGTGATGGATAGGTAGAATCCATGTTGAACTTGGACAGTAAAGAGATAAGATATAATCCTATGAGGATTATATCTGTTGGAGAGTCCTTATTTGACATGAATTGGTACAGGAGGTTACAATCCTGATTAGATTATAACTGCTTATTGTCCTTGTTGGAATAGGACTGCACAAGTTGTCACGCCGGTATGCTGAGATGCAGATATTCCTTTTCTCGTCATACATGGTCATCTCGGTCCATGATGAGCCGGGGAAGGGATGAGAAATAAGTGGAGCCCGTCGTGATGATATCGTAATCGAGGGAGGCACCTAGTCCTCAAGGGAGATGATCTCATCCCACGAGGGAGGTCTCCTCGGCCCTTTGAGTTGGGCTTTGTTTATACTTGCTTGTTGAGCCTTGATCGGCCTTGTTGATGCCGAGATAGATGGACGAGGAAGCCCATGCCTTACCTCGAAGCTGAAACTAATTGATTATGTTTAAGGTCCAATTCACTTGTGCCTTATCCGGACAAGTCCATGTTCGTATCTCGATTTATACTGTTTAATATCATTATTCATACCTATATTTGACGGAGGAAGAATTATTTTCTTAAACCAAAAAATGATAGTGGAATACTCCCATGTGCATGAGAAAGAGTGTCCTTGTGCAGATTTTAAAAGTTATAGTTTCATTTATTTAAATTTAAAATTGAAATTATCCGAACTTATTTTCTTATAGTTTTTATTTATTTGAAGTTATCTCAATTCTACAAGATAAACAAAATAGAAAAGGTGAGCAATTAATATTTAAACTTATTTTTGAAATGAACAAAATAAGGATACCATTATCATGATCTAGAGTGCAAGATTTTACAGAATTTTAGAATATCTTACAATTAACTTATACAAAATTGAACAATAATTTAATTTTATTTAGGAGATAATGATCAATCTTTATTTTCAAAGATAATTATTAAATATGCATATATCTCACCAATGCCGAACATAGTCCGTTTATGATAACTTTATCCTCATTATTCTAAAATCAATGACAACTTTAACATCACGATTCGTGCATACACACAACAAATGGCATCAAACGATTAGGATGAATAGATTTTTTGTGTTATTTTATAAACTAACTTAAATTTAAGAGATAATTTAAACTAAAATCTTTTGTTTTAAATTTAAACTAATAATCTTTCAATTTAAATTTAAAAAAATAAGATACTAGCATCCGATGATATGGATTACGATATTTCAAATTTCAATTACTAAGATACTTGCATCCCCTTAATGAACAATTCCACTTATATAATATAAGGTCATCCTCCATCCCACCTTTCTCCTAAAATCCAAACAAAAAATAAAACATTCTGTTTAGTCTCTCAATAATCAAAGGTAAGCCTTTTTTTCATCAATCAAATTTCACAATTCATCTTCACTACAATTTATTTTTGCATGTATGTGATCAAAGATATGATTGAAAAAATTATGCCAAAATCTAGGGAGAAATTCTCCATAAGTTATGGAGAAACGGGTTTCTGAATATTCAGTACTCTTTGAAAGGATATCCAGAACCTTATGTAAGTGATATTCAGAAATTTAGAATTGGCTTCTGGATATAAGTTTTAAGGCTTCTGGATATCCATATTCAATGTTCTGGATATCCAGAACCTTGTGAAAGTGTATCCAGAATCAGAAATTTGGTCTTGGCCTTGGAATTGGTCTCAAATCCTTTTTCTGGATATCCGTCCCAAAGCTTCTGGATATCAATCCCAAAGCTTCTGGATATCCAAAAACCCGTTTCTCCATAACTTATGGCTCCCTAGACCTACTCAAAAATTATATCAGAGTTATATTTTGCTTCTGCTTTTTATGTGAATTTCAATGAAGTTATTTTGTGTGGAAATATTGCTTGCTTCACATATTTAGAAGAGCTTTCTTAATAATTGAGGTGAACCCGATTGCCCGGGAATTTTTTTACTATGCATTATGTTTATATTTCTCTTTGCCGATCAAAAGTAAGATTATCAGCATATTCATGTACACTATAAAAATTGACCTCCTCCACTATAATAACCAAAGTCTTGCCATCAATTAACAAATTTACCCCATCAAAAATGCCAAATCTAGAGAAATATTTAATAGTTGCACATAGTGTAAATATATTTCTAAAAAATGTAAAATTTACTCTAAATATTTTTAACAAACAAGGAAAGTAAGTGGGTGCACTTGCACCCCTGTAGTGAAGCTTAGGTCCGCCCCGGAGATATACATCACTATATTATAAGGGTTTGAAACCTACTGAGTCGAAAAAAGAAAAGAAGCATTGCATTAGGTTCGTGCGTTTAGTTACCTTCAAAGTCTAAACTATTTAATGTGTTTGATGACACTATCACTAGCTTATATAAGCTCACTAAAATTTGTTTGTGCATGTAAGGAAAAGTGTTAGAATATCGAGAGATATTCTCAAGAAAAATAAGTATTTAGCTAATTAAGTTGGTATTGAGCCAACTTAATAAAGTTATCTTTATTAAGAGTATTTTCAATTATAATTATATTTACTATTAGAATAATAAGAGATTTGTTAGAATCCTATTATAATTAGGACTCATATGTTTTGAGCTTAAATATTAGTTTCTATCTTATGTAAATTTTGAGACGAAAATAATACATAATATACTTTTGTGTCTCCATATTTTATCATGGTATCAGAGCATGATTTCAATTTTGAAATTATGTTTCAATACTTTGGAAAAAAACTCTGATGAACGTGCTTCTTTTTGTTGATGATTTCAAGAAAATTCTAGCTTCAGTTGAATTGAAGCTAAGGCCAAAAAAGAGAAGATTGACTTGCTCTTATATGAGGAGGTGAAGGGAAAAGACATTAACAAATTGATCATGAACCAAAAGGCAAAGGTTGGTTTCTTTTGTTAAAATAAAATAAAATAAAATATCTTTTGATCATTTCTCTTTAGCAAGAATTATCTCTCCCATACATATACCGGTCACTACCATATGTGGTAGTCCGACCACCACACAATCATATTAACATCACTTATGTATTCTAAATAATTAAGTGTCGTTCACTATAAAAATGATGACCGAGTGTCGTTCACTATATAAACGATGATTGAGTGTCGTTCACTATAAAAACGATGATTAAGTGTCGTTCACTCTAAAAAGATAATTAAGTGTCGTTCACTCTAAAAACGATGATTAATCATATTAACATCACTTCCATCATCTAAAATATTAAGTGTCGTTCACTATAAAAATGATGATTTAGTGTCGTTCACTATAAAAACGATGATTGAGTGTCGTTCACCATAAAAACGATAATTAATAGTCGTTCACTCTAAAAACGAAGATTAAAAAAAAGACATATTTGACATGTTGCTAATACTATTTAAGTCTAATTCATACTTAGACTTGCGATTCAGTATTATGGTAACTTTATAGCTTTTTATGTATTTGTGTTGCTAAAACTATTAAAGTTTAATATTACTTATATATTTTTATAATCTTTAAAATAAAATTTAAACATTTATTTGAGAACACGTAATAAGCGTACACAATCACAAGTTATATTACAATGTCAAAATTTCTCAAAGACACAACATACACATTCTTAAATTCATGAGGGTGCACGATAATAAATGAGAGACACTACAAGGAAAATCGGATTTAGCTACGGCAAATTCCGTAGCTAAAATGAAGATTCCGTAGCTAAATCGTGTTTAGCTACGGATTTATTCCGTAGCTATTCCGTGGGTGCAGGTTTGTCGCTAAATTGGGCGTCGCTGTTTTGTAGCTAATTTAGAGACGGATGTGTCCGTCTCTAATTTAGAGACAGATATAGCCGTCTCTAAATTAGAGACAGATATGTCCGTCTCTAAATTAGAGACAGATATGTCCGTCTCTAAATTAGCTACAGATATGACCGTCTACGGATTAGCGACAGATTTTCCGTCTCTATTTAATTTGTCATTTTATTTTCGAACCATTTTAGCGACGGATATTTCCGTCGCTAAATTGATATTTTTTTAAAAAAAAATTAAATATATATTTAAAAATATATATTAATATATTTTAAATATATATATATATATATATATATATATATATTAAAATATATAAATATATATTTTTAAATATATATTAAATCGATCCCTTACCTTTTTTATTTTTTAATCAGTCCCTTAACTTTTATTATTTTCATATCAGTCCCTTAACTTTTATTATTATCAAATCAATCCCCTAAATTTCTTTTATACTCAAATAGTCCTCACAAACTTCCAATGCAGAATAGGCCAAGTTTGGCCCCAACGGCAATCCTCCATGCCTGGCCAAATGGCCCGGAAGCTCGGCCAAGACACAAACCCAGGCGGCCGCATGGAACCCAATGAGGCGTGCGCCTCGGCCTCAGTAATTTGGCCCCAAAATTGACACATTGATGCGGCCGCATGAAGCAAACTGAGGCGGCCGCTTCACCTCCAGTAGCACCACTTCTGATATTCCAAAGAAGCATCATCCTCAGTTGAATCTATGACTAAAATCAACCACCAAAACGCCATGAGTTCAATCAAATTTGTACTCCTCGTCTTCTAGCAAGCTCAATTTCATTTCTTCTTCCCTCAATGCCGATGGTCTCTTTAAACTTTCTCAACTCATTCTTCCCTTAGAAAGACGGCATTTTTCGAGAATCTGCAAGTATGTTGGGGTTTCCACTACGAGCACTGTGTGTGGTGTGTATTGATCTTATTGAATCCAACAAAATCAACAAAAATAAAAATCAAAATCCAACCAAACCGAAATCCAACCAAATCAAAATCAAAATCCGGGTTTTGATTTAGATCGGTAGAGAGAGAGAGAGAGAGAGAGAGAGAGAGAGAGAGTTTACCATACTAGGTTTCCACGAATTGAACGGCGAGGCTGAAGAGACGGTGAGGGAGACGGCGGAGGCTGAGACGGTGAGAGAGAGAGAGAAAAGGGTTGCCGGTTTGAGGAGAAAGAGAGAGAGAGTGACGGAGGGAGAAGAAGGCGAAGCCGTGGTGTCGCCAGGTGGATGAAGAAGACGGTGAGGGAAATGAGAGAGAGAGAAACCGTCGATCTGGTTTTTGAAATGCGGAAAGAGAGAGAGAGAAATGAGGAGAGATATAGGGAGAGGAGTAATTGATTTTATTTAAAATGATATTGGCCTTTGGATTGAATGGATTGAAAGGTTGGATATAGCTTTGGCTCTTAATCCCCGTGAAACTTTGAAACCCAATCAAACAATGCCACATCACGTACTTATATTTATTTCACACTATATTATACACTAACTAAAATATTTATGTCTAATATTAAGAATAATAATATTTATTAATAAATTATTAATTATAAAATTAATTAATTAATTAATATTAATATTAATTATATACTCCCTCCGTCCCGCCGATCTTAGGAAATTTTCAAATGGCACGGGATTAAGGAAATTGTAAATGTTGTGAGTGTAATAGTAAAATAGGAGAGAGAATGAGTGGAGAGAATAGTAAATTATAATGGTGTTGTGAGTATTAAAATAATGTAGGAGAGAGAATGAGTGAAGAGAATAGTGATAAAAACTTTCCATTTTGAGAATTCTTAAGATTGGTGGGACGCCCGAAATGAAAAGTTTTCTTAAGATCGGTGGGACGGAGTGAGTAATCAGTAACAATATTAATAATAGTATTAATAATAAGTAGAAATTTTTATTATTTTTTATTGAATAGGAAAAAATATTTTAGATTTTTTTTAGAACTGAAATTTACAAAAAGTTATCTAAAATATTTACATACTTTTATTTTATTTACCCAAAATTTTAGTTATAGTAATATGCCTAATATCAAGAATAATAACATTATCATATAGTTAATAATAATACTTAATAATAAGACTAATATTGATGTTATTGTTAATTATTCAATTATATAATTGAATATATTAATAATTATTATTATATAATTAATAACAATATTATTATATAATTAATAATAATAAAAATAATAACTAGTAATAATACATAACATAAAAAATAATAATGTTATTAATTAATAATAATATTCATTAATTATATAATTGAATATATTAGTAATTAGTAATAATACATAACATAAAAAATAATAACTAGTAATAATACATAACATAAAAACTTCTAAGAAATATTAATATACTTAAGTAATAATTGATATTAATAAATTAAAAAAATACTTATTAACAATAACAATAATTTTTTCTTTAAAGAAAATAGTAATTAGTAATAATACTTAATAATAAGACTAATAATGATGTTATTGAGTTACAAATATTTCCCATTATTTAGGGTTTTTAGGGTTTTATGTGTCCCGATCTTGTGAAAATGGTATACGGCTACCTCGTTTATTTTTTTTTAATTTTTTTCTACATTCTAAATGACATTTAAAGTGTTTTTCATCTTTATGAGATCCTCCAAATCCAAATGGAAATTGAGTTACAAATATTTCCCATTATTTAGGGTTTTTAGGGTTTTAAGGAATGAGTCCCGATCTTGTGAAAATGGTATACGGCTACCTCGTTTATTTTTTTTAATTTTTTTCTACATTCTAAATGACATTTAAAGTGTTTTTCATCTTTATGAGTTCCTCCAAATCCAAATGGAAATTGAGTTACAAATATTTCCCATTATTTAGGGTTTTTAGGGTTTTATGTGTCCCGATCTTGTGAAAATTGTATACGGCTACCTCGTTTATTTTTTTTTAATTTTTTTCTACATTCTAAATGACATTTAAAGTGTTTTTCATCTTTATGAGTTCCTCCAAATCCAAATGGAAATTGAGTTACAAATATTTCCCATTATTTAGGATTTTTAGGGTTTTAAGGAATGAGTCCCGATCTTGTGAAAATGGTATACGGCTACCTCGTTTATTTATTTTTAATTTTTTTCTACATTCTAAATGACATTTAAAGTGTTTTTCATCTTTATGAGTTCCTCCAAATCCAAATGGAAATTGAGTTACAAATATTTCCCATTATTTAGGGTTTTTAGGGTTTTATGTGTCCCGATCTTGTGAAAATGGTATACGGCTACCTCGTTTATTTTTTTTTAATTTTTTCTACATTCTAAAATGACATTTAAAGTGTTTTTCATCTTTATGAGTTCCTCCAAATCCAAATGGAAATTGAGTTACAAATATTTCCCATTATTTAGGGTTTTTAGGGTTTTATGTGTCCCGATCTTGTGAAAATGGTATACGGATACCTCGTTTATTTTTTTTTAATTTTTTTCTACATTCTAAATGACATTTAAAGTGTTTTTCATCTTTATGAGTTCCTCCAAATCCAAATGGAAATTGAGTTACAAATATTTCCCATTATTTAGGATTTTTAGGGTTTTAAGGAATGAGTCCCGATCTTGTGAAAATGGTATACGGCTACCTCGTTTATTTTTTTTTTTAATTTTTTTCTACATTCTAAATGACATTTAAAGTGTTTTTCATCTTTATGAGTTCCTCCAAATCCAAATGGAAATTGAGTTACAAATATTTCCCATTATTTAGGGTTTTTAGTGTTTTATGTGTCCCGATCTTGTGAAAATTGTATACGGCTACCTCGTTTATTTTTTTTAATTTTTTTCTACATTCTAAATGACATTTAAAGTGTTTTTCATCTTTATGAGTTCCTCCAAATCCAAATGGAAATTGAGTTACAAATATTTCCCATTATTTAGGATTTTTAGGGTTTTAAGGAATGAGTCCCGATCTTGTGAAAATGGTATACGGCTACCTCGTTTATTTTTTTTTAATTTTTTTCTACATTCTAAAATGACATTTAAAGTGTTTTTCATCTTTATGAGTTCCTCCAAATCCAAATGGAAATTGAGTTACAAATATTTCCCATTATTTAGGGTTTTTAGGGTTTTATGTGTCCCGATCTTGTGAAAATGGTATACGGCTACCTCGTTTATTTTTTTTTAATTTTTTTCTACATTCTAAATGACATTTAAAGTGTTTTTCATCTTTATGAGTTCCTCCAAATCCAAATGGAAATTGAGTTACAAATATTTCCCATTATTTAGGGTTTTTAGGGTTTTATGTGTCCCGATCTTGTGAAAATGGTATACGGATACCTCGTTTATTTTTTTTTAATTTTTTTCTACATTCTAAATGACATTTAAAGTGTTTTTCATCTTTATGAGTTCCTCCAAATCCAAATGGAAATTGAGTTACAAATATTTCCCATTATTTAGGATTTTTAGGGTTTTAAGGAATGAGTCCCGATCTTGTGAAAATGGTATACGGCTACCTCGTTTATTTTTTTTTTTAATTTTTTTCTACATTCTAAATGACATTTAAAGTGTTTTTCATCTTTATGAGTTCCTCCAAATCCAAATGGAAATTGAGTTACAAATATTTCCCATTATTTAGGGTTTTTAGGGTTTTATGTGTCCCGATCTTGTGAAAATGGTATACGGCTACCTCGTTTATTTTTTTTTTAATTTTTTTCTACATTCTAAATGACATTTAAAGTGTTTTTCATCTTTATGAGTTCCTCCAAATCCAAATGGAAATTGAGTTACAAATATTTCCCATTATTTAGGGTTTTTAGGGTTTTATGTGTCCCGATCTTGTGAAAATGGTATACGGATACCTCGTTTAGATTTTTTTAATTTTTTTCTACATTCTAAATGACATTTAAA
The DNA here is from genome assembly GCA_022495995.1 of Adenophora triphylla var. japonica. Lineage (NCBI taxonomy): Eukaryota > Viridiplantae > Streptophyta > Magnoliopsida > Asterales > Campanulaceae > Adenophora > Adenophora triphylla. The sequence goes on from JAFEMH010000698.1 coordinate 277,164, forward strand.
GTGTTTTTCATCTTTATGAGTTCCTCCAAATCCAAATGGAAATTGAGTTACAAATATTTCCCATTATTTAGGATTTTTAGGGTTTTAAGGAATGAGTCCCGATCTTGTGAAAATGGTATAAGGCTACCTCGTTTATTTTTTTTTTTAATTTTTTTCTACATTCTAAATGACATTTAAAGTGTTTTTCATCTTTATGAGTTCCTCCAAATCCAAATGGAAATTGAGTTACAAATATTTCCCATTATTTAGGGTTTTTAGGGTTTTATGTGTCCCGATCTTGTGAAAATGGTATACGGCTATCTCGTTTATTTTTTTTTAATTTTTTTCTACATTCTAAATGACATTTAAAGTGTTTTTCGTCTTTATGAGTTCCTCCAAAAAAAGATAGAAAAAAACTAAACAAATGAAAGTATATAGAAGAAAAGTCAAAAGAGGGACGGACTACCCTATATTTATTTTTTATTTTTTTAAAAATTTTTTATTGACTAGAAAAAAAGTATTTTAGCCTTTGTTAATCAGTGGTTTTAGAAAAAGTTATAGAAAAAAAGATAGAAAAAAACTAAACAAATGAAAGTATATAGAAGAAAAAGTCAAAAGAGGGACGGACTACCCTATATTTATTTTTTATTTTTTTAAAATTTTTTATTGACTAGAAAACAATATTTTAGCCTTTGTTAATCAGTGGTTTTTTTTAGAAAAAGTTATAGAAAAAGATAGAAAAAACTAAACAAATGAAAGTATATAGAAGAAAAGTCAAAAGAGGGACGGACTACCCTATATTTATTTTTTATTTTTTAAAAATTTTTTATTGACTAGAAAACAATATTTTAGCCTTTGTTAATCAGTGGTTTTTTTTAGAAAAAGTTATAGAAAAAAGATAGAAAAACTAAACAAATGAAAGTATATAGAAGAAAAGTCAAAAGAGGGACGGACTACCCTATGTTTATTTTTTATTTTTTAAAAATTTTTTATTGACTAGAAAACAATATTTTAGCCTTTGTTAATCAGTGGTTTTTTTTAGAAAAAGTTATAGAAAAAAAGATAGAAAAAAACTAAACAAATGAAAGTATATAGAAGAAAAGTCAAAAGAGGGACGGACTACCCTATATTTATTTTTTATTTTTTTAAATTTTTTATTGACTAGAAAACAATATTTTAGCCTTTGTTAATCAGTGGTTTTTTTTAGAAAAAGTTGTAGAAAGAAAGATAGAAAAAAAACTAAACAAATGAAAGTATATAGAAGAAAAGTCAAAAGAGGGACGGACTACCCTATATTTATTTTTTATTTTTTTAAAAATTTTTTATTGACTAGAAAACAATATTTTAGCCTTTGTTAATCAGTGGTTTTTTTTAGAAAAAGTTATAGAAAAAAAGATAGAAAAAAACTAAACAAATGAAAGTATATAGAAGAAAAGTCAAAAGAGGGACGGACTACCCTATATTTATTTTTTATTTTTTAAAAAATTTTTTATTGACTAGAAAACAATATTTTAGCCTTTGTTAATCAGTGGTTTTTTTTAGAAAAAGTTATAGAAAAAGATAGAAAAAAACTAAACAAATGAAAGTATATAGAAGAAAAGTCAAAAGAGAGGACGGACTACCCTATATTTATTTTTTATTTTTTAAAAATTTTTTATTGACTAGAAAACAATATTTTAGCCTTTGTTAATCAGTGGTTTTTTTTAGAAAAAGTTATAGAAAAAAAGATAGAAAAAAACTAAATAAATGAAAGTATATGAAAGAAAAGTCAAATTTAGAGACGGATACTAAATCTGTCTCTAAATTTTAGAGACAGATGTTGAATCTGTCACTAAATTAGAGACGGATTAAAAAATCTGTCTCTAAATTAGAGACGGGTTAAAATCTGTCTCTAAAGTTTAGAGACGGATTCTGAATCTGTCTCTAATTTAGAGACGGATTCTGAATCCGTCTCTAAAATTTAGAGACGGAATCTGAATCCGTCTCTAATTTAGAGACGGATTCTGAATCCGTCTCTAATTTAGAGACGGATTCTGAATCTGTCTCTATTTTAGAGACAGATACAAAACCCGTCTCTAAAATTTAGAGACGGAATCTGAATCCGTCTCTAAATTAGAGACGGAATCAGATTTCGTCTCTAAATTAGACACGGATTCGGATTCCGTCTCTAAATTAGAGACGGATTCATATTTCGTCTCTGAATTAGAGACGGAATCTGAATTCGTCTCTAATTTAGAGACGGAATCCGAATCCGTCTCTGATTTTTGGTTCTGTCTCTAATCTGTCGCCAAATTAGCTACGGATTCCGTCCGTCTCTAAATTTCCGTCTCTAAATCCGGTTTTCCTTGTAGTGAGATTATATATACTCCCTCCGTCCCAATAAGTGCTTCACCCTTTTGGGTGGGCACGCAAATTATGGAAATGAGAGGGAAAAAAAATGTTGTGAGTGTAATTTGAAAATAGGAGAGAGAATTAGTGGAGGGAATAGTAAATTATAATGATGTTGTGAGTATTAAAATAGTGTAGGAGAGAGAATGAGTGGAGGAAATAGTAAAGATTCTTTGCCAAAAAAGGAAAGGTGAAGCTTTTAACGGAACGCCCTTTTGGGTAATTAGTGAAGCTTTTATTGGGGCGGAGGGAATATTAAAAAATATTGTGAGCGAAAAGTGGGTGTCAACATGAAAAAAAGGGAGGTTGAATTTACAAGTTGGGCTCACAATTAAATGTGTTAGTATGACAAGAACGTAGTGTAAATATAATATTAATAAAAGAAGCTTTACCAAAAACTACCTAAAAAAGATGATATTTACAAAAAAAAAAAAAATTATGTAAATTGTGATATTACCAAAACTAATTTT